>MU913532.1:2688-29228 GCA_036418165.1 Cooperia oncophora | reverse complement strand
CAAAACGTGGCTTGAAATGCGAAGAGTAGGGCAGTACCCTGTGGGAAGTGCCGCTTTTTTTCAGCACCATGGTAACTGACAGACAGGTCTGCCACAACGCATCCTCTTTGGTATGTTCCGCCTTTCTGAAAGAGTAAAGAGCATGAACGCGCGTATACGGAAGGCACAACGGTAGCCTGACTCCGCCCATATGACTGCAAGATGTGTCTTGGACGTGTAACTCGGAAACCTGGAGTGGCAGGTAGGCATCCCAGGTACAAGACCGTGGGATCTGATCAGATCATGCAGCTGTTCATTATAGCTGTTACCACTTCCTGTCACCCACCCCGTAATTCCTGCGATGTTCTCATACCCCCTACATCACTTCTTTGAAAGTCTCAGTGCTACTTGTACCGGCGATATGGATTTTTGTGACAAACAGACAGACGCACATACATATTGACATAGCCGATTATATTACGTTGCCCCAAATGTTCGTGACCATTTCGAACTTTTTCGAGTTAAGTTTATTCCAGTGAGAAGCAATTTTGATCAACAATATATATGTCACCTTCATTGGCAACTTGTTGCCAATCACCACGCAATGTGTGGTTGCCTTGCTTCCAGAAGCCTTCTTGGTTCTGTGCCCAGAAAGGCAGCTGGGTCATTTTTGAGGTACTATCAAAAATCGTATTTTTTACCCAGAAGATGGCCGCTGTGGGATTAGTTTAGATGGCGATCGGAAAAGTCAGGGCTACACGAAGACTGTGGTGGAATTCCCCAGCTAAGCTTCGGGATCTCGAGCAGTGTCGTTTTCCAAATGTGTGACCCTGAGCTGTGGTGGAGTAGGCAAACATTGCTCGGTTTTGGGACCAAATGGTAGCGATTTTCAACCCCCTTTGCAGTTGATTACAATAGGGTTCGTAGGTTACCACAGCGCTGAGAAGAAGAAATTCCATTATGGGAAGGGAGAAAGAAACCCCACCACATACAGTCTCACCGCCCTACTGGATTGATAGGATTGCGCGATCGGTTCTGCCCTTTCTGGGGGATCTAGCCGCTGGCGCTCCCGGGAGTGATTCACCTAGAGGCACCCACTCCATATCCAGTTACAGTGCTGTTCAACCAGCCCGTACAGCGGAAGCGGGAGAAAGTTGTAGACAGTACCCACATGTGCTCCCCTTGGAGTACTGGTCAACTCATGAGAAAAATTTTGACCGAACTTCAGAACTTTTTAAGGGAGCGAGGCCCTCTCTCATTTGTGCTTTGGGACCAGTCAAGTGTAAGGACTAGATAGCAAGTTGATTTGTACGTATTGGTTTAAATCAAGGCCGCGACCACAGATTGTGGGTAACGGAACCCACATAGAGGAAACGAAGAAGGGCTTGGTATCTGATTAGCGGAGAAAAGCAGCGAAAAACAGCCGAAAATGCCCTAAATAGGATTCCATATCGACCCCAACTTGTACATGCATGCAATGAAGAAAACGCATGTTTGTACGAATTTCCACTCGTCGTTATCATAAAGATATCAGCTCTTTTATCTTATCACCTCACTCTCACCATTCGGAATGGAGAGAGATAGCATAGTGGCTACTAGCTAGTAGCTAGCAGCCGGTTGGGGTCGGCATGGGCCTAAGGGGCGCCAATGGGCCTAATTGGTTAGCTTAAAGCGGAATTCTTGCCGATTTTCACTTTCTAAAGCAGCCTCCGCAATCTCCTTCCGGATCGTCTGACACATTTGAAAGGTCATAGCCTTATTTTATCGCGGGAAGTTAAGTCATATAGCGAACTGCGTCGAAAATGATGATTTTCAATTACGGTTTTGAATATGAGAACAGCGACTGCGTTAAAGAAGCCGTGGGAATGCTTACTTAACGTACTCCCTATAGACCAGATAACTAGGTATCGAAATGGCTACGGAAAGATCTCGTACAAGATTCTAAAAATGGTCACTAACTTTTGGGACAAGCTAATATATGGTGGGATATTGAATGTTAATAACTTCTGGATTGTCTTTTTCGCAGCCTTCATACTTCTAGTACCCCCACATAAACATGTACTAATAGAATAACCTGGTTTTCAAAATGAATGGACGAATTTGTGTGTTGAAATAAAGCGAAGCAAAACAAAGGTTGTCAAAATGAAGCTGCGACGTACATGTGACCTTAGAGTGTTCCTTACTTATGAAATCGAAATACCTTCGTTATCAGCAGCCAACTAAGGTGGTGCTAAAAAGAATGCAGTTTTGTTTGGATGCGAGAACAGAACTTCTCCTGAAATAAAGTATTTTCAGAAGAATCGCCAGTTACATTTTTATGATGCCAAAGAATAAATATAATTTTCTGGTGTTATCAAAGCATATTAGGATGCGATTGAGCTCACTTCACTACAAAACCGTAAAGAGATTTGGTTAATTGTCTAAGGGCCGTCCTGTCCTCGTGCCCATGGAGAAATTAGACCTTCACGTATGCACAGCATGTATCAGGTTTTAGTTGGTAAGCTGCTGCTAAACGTGCCCCTCTGTCTACTTGCTCACCGTCTTTAACAGTGGTGATTTGAGCGCACATAATTTCAGCGCGCCCTGTAAAGGGCTCCGAGACTGTGAGAGAGAGCGCCTTCTCGACTTTGCATTTCCTATCAAGAGTTACAGAAAGCATGGAAATTTCAACCCGACCTGATCTAGGTGAACGTGATGTAGAAAATGTTCAAATAACATCGTGGTATCAAAAGCAAGCTATTTTCACACGTATGCTTGTGCATAGATATACAGGGGGCCAAAAAAGACACGTTTCTTCCCTGAATTTCAAGGCGCTATAAGTTACACTTAATTAGATTCTGATTGGACATTTCCACCACCATATTCAACAGCACATTGTACACTATTATGATACTCCACCACAGCCTTCTGGACGAGCGCCATCGAGAGATTCTGCCACGCGACCGTGAGTGGGTGCCTGAGTTCAGCGAGATCGTTGATTTCTCCGCCATTGTAGACCACCCCTATTCGAGCCCCTCCGCACGCGGTAATCGAGGGGTTCTTCAGGTACTAACGCCCTCTCATTCCGAATCGACGACGAAGTTTGCCAATGCCCTCGATTCCATGTGTGGCACCTCAATCCTGTAGCAGTACAAAGTTTCCAAGATGGTACGGGCGACGACATGAAGGGAGGATATTCTCCTCGAGTTGCTCGATGTAACCGCCAGCGCTCATCTTCAGTCCGGGTCCACGAAGAAAATATCGGTATTCCAGGAACTTTTGCCATACCTTCAAACCGAGCCTTGGACGACTGCGGTGAAGATGATATCCTGGACCATAGCGACGTTGTCGGAGCTGCTCGATGTTGGAGGTCTTCCAGATCAAGAGTGCGGTCTCCAGGTAGCTGTCCATGGGTGACTCCATACAAGAAGTTTCGCAGCTGTTTGGAGGTGACGTGAATTCCATAGGCCTTCTCCAGTGCTGCGATTGGAGATGACTTCATATTTGGTGTACATGAAGGTGATGGCGGCAGTGCTTGAACGTTTTGGGTATTTTCCGCCCTGGTACTCGTATCCACGTCTTCTGTCTGGCTGCGAAAACTTTACTGATATGTGACTCGGCCGAGGTGTCTTTTTTGGCCCCTTCCGTATAGATAGGGTCTGCGAAGTTCCTGCGCAAACTTTCGCTTCGTCTCCAAATGGCTGTCACAGCATGATGTTTACCTGCCTGAGCTCTCATTCCTTGTGGCAGAAGTGGAACGACGCTAAAAGGCTCCGATTTGGCGCTATTAATTTTTACTAATTCAGCATAAACTTACATACATACTGCGATATTCGAGATTCTGGACGAGAATATGGTATTCATTCTCGGCACGACCGTGACGTAGGAATCCAGTCGTCTCGTTTTGCTGGCTCGAGGCTGGAAAGAAAAAACCGCTTCCGCCTCCCAGGGTGAGCTTCAGCAGGGCTGGCGCAAAAAAAAGGGTGTCGTGCTCCGCGATCGTACCGCCCACAGTACCCCAAATGAAGTATGTAACGAAATGGTGAAGAAGTCGCGCACCAAGTTGCCAGCGGCGTTATTTCGCTTAATTTCGGTTCTTATGATTATAATGCATATTGCGTAATACGTAGGCTTGCCTTATATATCGGGATTCGGCAACCCCAGTGTTGCAATCTGGCAGCTGACAGCTCTATCGTAAAGTTTGACCTTTTTGAGGTTATACGTACTCAGAACATTTTGACATTTGAGCGCTCTTTGTGTTGTTTACACTAGCTTAAACTATTTTGGTCGGCCGTTGGTGAGGACAACATGTTTGGTTTTCAACGCGAACAAATTTTTTTGACAGTCAAATGTTCATGCAATATTGAATGTATGCTGGTCCGAGACAACCTTAAGCTTCAAGGGGACCAGCATACATTCAATATTGCATGAACATTTGACTGTCAAAAAAATTTGTTCGCGTTGAAAACCAAACATGTTGTCCTCACCAACGGCCGACCAAAATAGTTTAAGCTAGTGTAAACAACACAAAGAGCGCTCAAATGTCAAAATGTTCTCGCAAGAGAGCCAAGTGCCTAGGTGCGAAGTTCTAAATCGATCTGTTCAAAAAATAGTGCGAAAGTCCGAATCGACCTTGTTCAAAAAATGTGGCAGCGCGAAACACTCGCCGGTTTGTGCCAAGTAGTGTATGTGCCTGAAGCGGTGGAAGGGTGAAATGAAGAGTATGTTTGCGATTGGGGCATTGTACAACCTATATAGGCAGACTTAGAGCTAAAAATTTCAAAAAGTTTGGGGTTGTAGCAGCTGAATTGTGCTCCATTTTTTCTTCCGCATTTTGTTCGATTCTCCCAATTACGGGATCGCAAATCAGATATAGCGTGCGTCCATTCAAAGGCACGGTCGGTCGATGAGGAGCTTATTCAGTGGTGTGGAAATAGGACAGACAACTTATCAAGTGACTTTCTTAAAGAAAAAATGTCCAAGGGAAACGTAGGAAACGCCCTAATAGGACCACTCCAATCTCAGGCAGTGTAGGGTAAAAGGCCGAAAGACCGCGTGTTGAATCGCATCCAGTCGGTTCATTCTTCCTAATAGGCCCTATGACTCCGCAAGAGACTATGGAGCATCTCCCTTTCATGCTACTTGTGCGGTAGCATCGCTTTTGGCTGGAAGGCGGGCTTTGAAGGCGGAGTCTGGAGGCGGAGTCACTGGAAAAGGGAGGTGTCACTGAGGCAACTTTGCGCCATAACTCCTTTACTTTAAAACGAACGAAAGTCCCGTTCTGTGTTCCATTTATATCAGACGAACTAAGTGCGGCCATACGTTCTTGTGTAAGGAAGGCTGGTCTTCAAGATGTGGTCAGGATTGTAGATATTCCACCTACAAACCTAAAAGGACAACTAGTTCGTAATCGCTTTACGACCGCCTTTGTACAACTCCTTCCTGCATCATATGTCCGTTCGGAAAGCAAGGGGACTGCATGACATCGGGGGTAGTGTACCTAATCACATGCTGTCTTTGCAAAGAGGAACACCTAGATGGCATGAAAAAGTCCAAAGTTGCTACTCCTCTAGGAGAGCATAGGGTACGGTGTCATGACAACATGTGTTTTGAGGTGACTGTCACGATATTATCACGTGAATCCGATATCGCGGCGCGGAGAACCTTAGAGGCCTTCTGGATCATGGCCAAGAACCCTAAGATCAATAGGAGGGAAGAGTGTGTGGCGGTTACCACGGAGCTGGCGCCCTTCGCGAGTCTGTGCGGGTTTTGATCTACGGGGTCGATCCCCCGAGGTCCGTTGCGGCGGGGTCGGGGGTTTGTACAGTAATCAATAGTATGAGGTTACACGGATTTTGCAGTGCGGGTGGCCTGGAGTGACCTTTGGAGGAGTCATCAAAGTAGCTTACAACCCCTTTTGAACTTTTCCTGTAGGTTGAAATAGTGTTGGATGAGTAGTTTCGAAAATGTCTTCCGGCTTTCCAGGCTCTGAAGACGGCGACGACGCCGAAACGTCAGCCGAATAAAGACTTCTTAACAATCTTGGTGTCGAGCTAAATCAATCTCCAGACAGTACGCTTAGGCTTGCGGCTCGCCCCGTTCCCCCTCATGTGATGGCCCGTTGTTGCTTCCGCGTTGTCGAGAGATAATGTACCTAATCGTGGCTGATATTCCATTTAGAGCCATCGATTGTGAAGGGCTCATTATGCATGTAAATTGTAATGGCGTCAATGAGTTTTTCCTATAGAAACATTCTAGAATGTTTAATAGTGTTAAGGACAATTTTCGCAGCAATTCGCAGTTCTGCCGCTCTGTCCCTGTTGTTCCGCTGTGCTATCCCCTAGGAGAAGTCGAACACCGTGCCTGGTTGCAGGACCTGAAAATTAGGAAGTCGTGCGAAACTACTGAAGCTCGGCGGTTGTGGTCTAATATGTTCCATCAGGCAGCGCGACACCTCATGCTCCCAGTACAGCATCGGTGCGAGTGGGAAGGATGGTGACAGGGCGACAGCAGCACAAATTTTCTTCTTCTTCATTACCTCTTCAAATCCTACATATGAACTTACAACCTTCCCAAAATTCTGCCATCAAGTGGGCTGGTGACGGAGGGGTAAAATACAGGGGGAGGGTCCAAAAAAGACAGTACTTCTCTCTACTTTCAAGGCGAACTAATTGCACTTTATTAAATTCTGATTGAACATTTCCACCATCAAATTCAACAGCACATTGTATACTATCACGATACTCCGCCACAGCCTTCTGGACGAACGCCATCGAGAGATTCTGCCACGCGACCGTGATTCGGTGCCTGAGGTCGTTGATTTCTCCGCCGCTGTAGACCACCCTGTTGAGCTCCTCCCGAACCATAAAGCCAGGATATTCTCCTCGAGCTGGTCGATGTAACCGTCAGCGTTCATTTAGTCCGGGGTCCACGAAGAAAATATCGGTCTTCCCATTCCAGGAACTTCCGGTCCATACCATCAACCCGCGCCTTGGCGACTGCGGTGAAGATGATATCCTGGACCGTAGCGACGTTGTCGGAGCTGCTCGATGTTGGAGGTCTTCCAGATCAAGAGTGCTGGTCCTCAGGTAGCTGTCCATGGGCGACTCCAAGTACAAGATACAGACAGATACAAGAAGTTTCGCAGCTGTTTGGAGGTGACATGAATTCCAAGGCCTTCTCCAGTCAGGCTGCGACTGGAGATGACTTCATATTTTGGTGTACATGAAGGTGATGGGCGAGGGCCAGCTCCTGCTTATCGAGGAACATCTTGGGTATCTTCCGCCCTGGTACTCGTATCCACGTCTTCTCTCTGGGCTGCGAAAACTTTGCTGATATGTGACTCGGTCAAAAAGTGTTTTTTTGCCCCCCCCTGTAGATATGCACGGATATCATCTAATCGTATGCGCTCAATTTTACGTTCGGAAACAGCCCTTTCCGGTTCATCTCTGGTTGTTAAAGGTCGATCAATGGTGATAGTGCGATCACCTTTCACTAATTACCTTGTTCGCGTAATCATCTAGCAAGCTGCATATTCTCATAGGACGGGAAGAAGAATCAATAAAATATAACCTAAATGATCCACGATGGTGTTTCGGCACTATGAGTGTAGTTACTCTGCCCACACTTTTGTTTGCTGGTCTCTGAACAGAACCTAAGCTGGCTTAATGGCTGGGGGTTACAAAAATCTTTATGGGAAAAATCAAAATCGTGAAGAGCTATTTAGATGAAGGGAAGCTAGCTGTTCAGGTACGGAACATCAGAAACTTTCTTCCTTCACCTTTCAGTAAGACCGACAAACTTCAGCACTTCAACTTCCTCACCTTCTCTTCAATTTCGCGTTTCGATTACATTCTGAGCTACTCAAAAGGGTTGCCCAGGTTTTTACTGGCTCATTCCGTTTTTTTTTCTTTTCAATAGCTGACCTATTCGTGCTTAGCAATGGTGTTCTGAAATGATTATGAGGGAGCAATTACATGGCAAACAAAGGCACCATTTTCAAACAATAGAGCGCTCTATCTATGTTGGGTTCTTTGGCTGAATTTCTACGAATAGGTGCCAAGGCTTTGAAAAAGACAAATAAAGCACCTTCAAGTTTTAGGTCAAAATGGTTGTAGCCTATTCTGAAATGCGCATCAAAACTTAGGGAGGGCCATTTTTCATGCGTTATGACGGATAACTTGTGATATGATCACCCCACTACATATGATTTGCCTGTCCTGGGAACAATTTGGTTCTACCGAAGAACAGCTTGGAAGGGTCGGATCAAGATTCTGACCCCTGATGGGACGTGCATGGGCGAATGTAGGCGGTGCCGTCAGGACAATCACCCCATATATATAAATTGGGTTCGCCTGTTTCGTTTGCTTGCTTGTCACCCCATGTATTATTAATCGCTTCGCCTGTTTGTTTGTTTGTTTGTTTGTCTGTCCGGGAAATTTGGAGTCGACCTGAAAAAGAACGCGTTGTGAGAGGTCGTCGGGTCACACGGTAGGGAATGGGTAGGGCATGGGACAAGAAATAAAAGCACACTTGACCTATGGGAAGCCCCGCCCACAGTGGGCGGGGCACTCGCCGAAAGTTTGGGGTTCCGCAGAAAAATGTTCATAATTCGCTTCCGGAGCAGCTTAAAGATGGGGAAAAAAGGGAATAAGGTTAGTAAGGAGTCGCCAGACTAACTGTGGCAGACACATCCAAAATGGGCGGGGCGTACTCAAGGTGGGCGGTGCTTCTCGCAAAATTCAGTAACCCGGTTCGCGAGTGTTTGGAAGTCGCAAAAAACTCAGTGTAGAATGTAAATATCTGGCGAATATAGGGCACGCTCAAAGTGTGTTGAGACCCGCCCACAGTGGGCGGAGCTTGCCCTAAATCGCAGGGTATTCATTTTAAAAGTTTGTAGCTCGGTTCCAGAACACTCCAGACACCGGAATAAAGTGAATTCAGGTCAGCAAGGGGTCGCCGAATTTGATAATGTATGTTATACATATTGTGGGCGGTGGCCAGCCCATAGTATGGCGCGGAGCCAGGTACGGACAATTTCTCTAAAACTGTCCCAGAGCACTTCAAAGACCGGAAAAAACGTGGATTAAGGTCAGCAGAGGGTCACCAGTGAGGACTGTGGGGCACAAAAATTGGGGGCGGACCTGCCCTCCGAGGTGGCGGAGTCAGACGAAGAATCTGTAAAATAGCTCAAGAGTACTTCAGACACCGGAAAAAAGTGGAGTACAGAACAAAAGGCGGATATCAGTTGAGTTCTAGAATACGCCAAAACCTTCTCGCCCGAACCCTACGAACCTAGTGTGAAAAGAAAAATACGCGCGGCGAAACCGCGCCCGCCCGGCACAGCCGGTCCGTATCAGAAGGAGGTGCGCCGGCGTTAGCCGGCGAGCCGACTGGTAATTCATAATTCGCTATCAGAGCAGCCCATCGATGGGGAAAACGTGGATTCAGGTCAGCTAACTAACTAACTAACTGAGGAGACACACTCGGAATAGGTGGGGCGCACTTCAGACGGGCGGTGTTTCTCCCGAAATCCATTAACTTCGGCTCCGCGAGGTAGTTTATAGATCGTAAAACGTCGGTGGGAAATATACTAATGAAGCCGCTGTTGCTTCACTTCCAGCTTCAAATTTGAATCCTTTTCGTTAGGCCGAGTTCCGTAACAAGCTTGGTCCTACAATTTCCGGAGACACGTTTCATTTCTGATGATATGCACTTTTGAAAAACAGTTTTTAAAAATTTGGGAGTAGGGTGAGCCATAGCGTGGATGCACCTGTAGAACGTCAAAAAAAATTATTGTAGAAATATAGGGGATGTCACCCGTTCGGGAAAAGCAGCAAGATAAAACAGGAATTACTTCTTCAGTGAGAAAACAACAGCAGTTTTTTAAAAAATCAACAGTTGAATACTGAAGAACCGAGCCCGAGTGTTGTTCGCTCGTATGATGTCAGATGGGCTGCGTCTAGCGCGGCGCTAGCCAAATTTCCACCAATTTTGTAGCTTACTCACTCCAACATTTAGTGGAGAGCAGGCCGGCCCCGCGCCAAACCCAGCCCCCTAACATGCCCCAGCATCTGCAGCGAACAAAGCAATACTTTCGCATATGTGTTGTAGGAAAGGGATTACGACGAGCTGTCTGCTGGAACGTCGAGTGAATAAGTAGCTAAACAAGATGACTAATAATACAACAATATAGAATCCTTTATCTGACTAAAAGGTAGCATCCCAGTTGTGCAACGACGACATACAAAAACAGAAGTGAACAAATCTAATCTCCTTTGCAGCGAAGAGACTAGATTTGTTTACCTCTATATCTATACCTTGACCTCTAAATTTGTTCCCCTCCCTTATGTAGGCGTTTTTTCCGCGCGTTTTTAGTAGTTGTCTTTGCGCGAGCTCTTCTTCTCGCGCACCCTCTTTGACACTAGCAATCCAGCTCATTTCTTCCTATTTTCCATGGCTACTACTCATGTTTTGTGGGATGCCCCCTATTTACCACGAATGCCCGTTGAGGTTGTCTGAAAAATGGGCCGCAGCAACGATCTACAAACGACTAGGCGAGTTTCACCCACACAGTCGCTGCCCGCGACTATCCCGAACCTCCACGCGACTCAGCGGAAGGGATTCCGGACATACTAACCGCTATTTGAGAGAGCATCATGGGTGTGGCAGGGCAGGTGAGACGGACTTTAGGATCACGCGGCGTCGCGCGCGGCAATGTGGCAATGGAGTGCACGCTCGCAATGAATCACCATGTCATTGCGTTGTTGAATCAAATTGTGTTCGCTTCAGTGTTCAGCCATGCTCTCCATCCTCGTAGGACCTGTCACAGCTATCAGATTTTGCTTTATTAGCGTAACTAGACTGGTTACAAAGCGATTATTTTGCAGAGAAACCTGCACATATTCTGTTCGCGAGTGTTTTAGCTTATTAGCTGATCCCCATTTGGCAGTAGCAATACTTTCTGGATAGCAATACTTTCTGGACAGAATATTATCAGAGACTGTACTTATTGTCGTATTGGTGGGGTACGAGGGATTGTCCTGTCGGAAAAAAATAACAGCGAAATATAACTGTGATAACGCGATAAAATGGCAAATAACCATCGCGAGCTCCTGATCGTAACCTCTCCATATTTTCAATCGTCGCGTGCGACGCCGCGTGGTCCTACCGATGGAAATGAACCGGTCCGTGGCGCTACCACCACCAGTGTTTTCTTAAGCCGATCACTAACCTATAAAGTACTGCTAGAGCAAAGCAGCAGGAGGCGGGCTCATCCTCCTCTCCATACATAGCATCGACACAAGTGCGCACATTACCAACTACACCTCCCTCCCCCCCCTCCCACATCAGTCTCTTCTTCTATACTAGACTAGAACAACCGCCCTTTTTTAGTTGGGCTGCTTTTTCACACATGTTTTTCTTGATAATTAACATTTCTCGTAATTCCCATCCGTGTCAGTTAGTAGAGTGCGAAGGTGACTTCGGAGATCGCGCTGGAAGGCTCGAAAAAGTTCTAATTTTGCAAACTCCGCTCGATTGGAGAACCAGCTAATTGATTACGACTACATTGATAGGCATTCCGAATTGTGATAAATGAATTGTACAAAAAGCGTTTGAGACGCAGCGACGATTTCTTCTACTGGCGTCGGACTTACGTATAAGGGCGAATGATTGTGCACGGTCGCGTCTGTCGGAATGTATCTTAAATACCGGCTTCTCCAGACCTTAGCTTCTCAAATTTTCCTGTTTCCTAGGTTTGCAGAAGAAATCAATTCGCCATTCTCTTCGCAGCTTCATCTACCCTTATTATCCTGTCGAAATCAGTAGATTAGACATTCAATTGTCATTAATAATCTCCGACGTTTTCGCCTTATCCTGGCTCTCCCACTGGCGCTGCAAGCATGGAACCCGGCCTTAGTGGGCCGATGACGTGGGCAGAATGCGACTGAAGTTTCAAGCGCAACCATCGTGAGGAGAAAATCCTCCTCGGAGGGTCACATTCTGATCAGGAGGGGACGTCTACGATCAGTATGCATACCCTCCTAAAACAGTGGCTGATTACGGCCTCCTTTCCTTTTTTACGATTTCGATTGTGGTTTTTTCCAAGCACGTCTTGCCAGATGGGAAAGTATTTCGCGAAAATACGACCCTCGCTTGATTCCCTTCCCTTTCTACGCAATTTTCCCAACTTCAACAGGTTTTTTTTTTCATTACTTCACACACTCTCCTCACTCTCTCCCCAAGATTCTCCTGGTGGAGCGGAGAGGGGGAGGAGGTATTAGGTTGGCAGAAAAGTTCTGTCGTACTTTTTAGAATATTACTTGAAGAGGGCTAATCGGTAATGTGAGCATTTATACATTAAGGACTGATCTTTCTATTAGTGTCACTGGCTCGGCTCCTGCTCATCCTTATTCTGCATTATGGACAAGAATGTTATCCGCTACCTTCAGCACCGACCCCTTCAAGCGCTTCCTTAAACTATTTCTTCTACCACCCTGGCGCCAGCATGGCAGCTGTCGACGCCGAAATAATGGAGCTGCACAAGGACAATGTCTACAGTCATCAGACAATCTTCCACGACGCTGGCTCTTCAGAGCGGGAGGCTACGGTGCTCGAATGACGAAATGAGGTTCGGGAGTACCTGTAAACTCAGCTCTAGATAGCGGTGGGTCGGGAAACTACTGGATGAAGAAGCTGCCTCCTCGGTCAATCCGTACGCAAGGCAGCTACGAGATCTGAAGCGAATCGTCAAGCAGAGGGCAAAATCCATTGGCACAGCCACAGTCGTCTTACAACGTGCTGGTGCTAGGCACACCCGTTCAAAAATGTTCGAGCCGTACTTCATGCAATAGAGCTGGATGGCTCTCCCCTTGCACCGGTGTAGTCCAGACATTGCTCTTTCTGACTGCTAGTCGCCTCCCGTATTCAACCGTTATACAGCCGAGAAAACCTCCACGACTTGAGCCCAAGTCAAAGTTGAGATGATGTCCAACTTTTGCGGTCGCGCCGGCAAGCGAAGTTGTTAAGCGATGGCATCCACGAACTGTCCAAAAACTGGCAAGGATCTCTCAATAACATTGCTGTATAATTTTGATCTTGTACGCCTCTCTGTAAAAAGAAAGTCTAATTTGAAAAAATGTGACAGGAAAAAAAAAACCGCCAAAACAAAAACCCCCCCCCCCAAACCAAAACCCCCCCAACCTTCCGCCAGCTAATACATAGCCCACCTGCAATGGAAAAACCAGCGAAACGTCAGCAACCAAAAAATTCTTCTCCCAACGCTGCAAATTTCTCTCAGGAAGCAAGTGCGATCCTCTCTCCTCAGCGAACAAATACGACCCTCCCTCTTGGGGAATCCCCTGCAATATCCTCCGAAAGTACAGTTGCCACCACGTTTGAAAGAAGTACGTAGCCACGGACTCTCCATCTCTGAGATATGGTGATCATATCATGGTCTTTGAAAGTCTATATGCCTGGTCGCATATTTCTTCTAATGCAATTTAATTTTTTGACTTATGCGCGGTTTTTACCTTTTTCTGCGTACATATCACACTGGTCTAATCACCTTAGGCCTTATTTTCATTACAGGTTTTATAGCGGTGATTGGTGGAGACCTTCGCTCCCTCCCCGCCCCCTCACCCCGCTCCCAGTCCATGCCACAGTTTTTCGGGAAGAGACAGGGAAGTGGGAAAATTAGTCGGAAGTTGAGAAAACCTGGGATAGGAGGGTGATATCAGAGCAGACCATAGATGGGGGGACTGTAATACTTTCACACCGCCATTGCACATATTCAATTAATTGGCTGTATCTATCAGTGGTGTAATGGATAACACGCTACCCTGGGGAGGCGTGATGCACGTCCGGCTCCCTACCTAGCCTGCGGGGCGATACCACAGCATTTTTGTGATGACCCCCCCCACCCGCCAGTCCAGCAGCACTTACTACCCTGGTCATCCGGGGCAGTTGATTAAGGCGAGTCTGTCAACGGGCCGCAAGCGCGTACCTACCAGCGAACTATTTGCTTTTTTCCAGGCTAATTTAGTCATTTTTTCCAACTTTTCACTGTTTTGGCTGCTTTTTCCAAGATTAGCAGTTCCTTATCTTCACAAGGTGGAAAAAATGACTAAATTAGCCTGGAAAAAGCAAATAGTTCCTGCGCACGCCGCTGCGGCCGTTGAGCCACCGCAATAATCAACTGCTCCGGATGACGAGGGTAAATAGAGTGAAAATTGTGTTGGATACGATTACGAGCGCGGTGGGCTACAAAGAATATCTGAAAGAAGTCGGTTCAGGGGAGCTAACAGATAGAAAGCTGGTTACTGCTTTCCACAAATCTTTTATTATATCAAACTTTTGTCACTCATTGTTCTCGAAGAATCCCGAAGACCCAAGTGTTCAAATGAAAGTTTGATTTACGGGTTCTCCAACCTTCCGGTAGCCCGCTCAAGCGGTACCTCGCATTAGTTTATTTATTATTACTATTTATTTAGTAGGAGACTTCAAATATGTATAGTTGGCTGACGGGCGCAAATGCTTCGATTCAAAGCTATTATAGTAGTTTGTAGGTGTTTCGGCTTCGCCCTTTCGTTTTTGTGGTCGAGTAGGTTTGCGACAAAAAAAGCAATACGTGAGTTTTCTTTTATTTGCAATTCTGCGAAGTATTCAAGCGCACTTTCCTACTCAACAGCAGCCCTGACTACAGCAGTTTGAAAGTTGTGAACTAGCGCTTGGAACTGCCTTTCTTTCCGATTTGGGTTCAGTTAATAAGTCATCGTCTTGAATTATTTTCCCTTGTTTACTGATTTATAAGTCTTCTTCTGTTGACTGCACTCCTTGTAGAGTGAAGTGAACAAACTTTATACATACCTGGTTTGGCTTTCTAAAGGCCTGAGCTCTATTGCGATTCTGCGGGACGCAAACCTAGATTGGCACGCCGATGAAAATTATTATTATTCGTCTATTTCACTCGTAAAAACATAAAGTCATGGAACCTCAGTTGAGACAAAAAACGGCCTCGGACCACGGTTCACATATGTCGAGAAAACGAACGGGGTCTATCCACTACATAGGCGGGCGGGGTTACGTTGTACAGTGATTATTCGTCAGCGAGCGGGAGTCGTATTTCGGCACTTACCGCCGCTGAACCGCTCCTAATCGGCAGTTTTTGGAGAGAAATCGCGAGAGATATTTTGGAATAAAACTCAGAAATAAATAATGGAGTTTTGGAAAAATCAGAGAACATGTAGGAAGGATGGGGATGGTGTGGGGGGGAGGTTGCACCGAAGGAGTAAAGATCGCGTTTTGCAAAAATTTCCCCTCACGGCAAAGCGTGCTCTGGACAGAGGTTATTTTTTTACTATTTTTACTATTTTTCTGGTAGCCTACGAGAGTTTGTTCTCTCGGACCTTTCCCGCGTATTGACAAGATGCTGGGCTACCCATACAGTCCGGTGACAGACCGAAGGGGAATTAGGTGATGAGGAGGGGCGTACATAGCATGAAACTGACTATGAAGTCATGCCTGCCCCTATCTTTGAAATTGGAGACTTGAAAATTAGCAAACCATCGAATATATGTATAATTTTCAGCGTATGGACCCAGTTACTGTGTCCCAGGTTATAGGAGTGTAGTAGGATCCCTCCCCAGCAGTGACTGTGTCCCATAGGACCTAGGATGCTGGAAAGTGTATTCCGTGGAAGGAGGGGTGGTGGGAGGGTAGGGGAGTAATGTGGTAATGTGATCGTGATCAGGACACTGAATAACTCCATATGCAGAGCGTGAGGCAAAGAATTCTTAGATGTTGATGGTCATTAGCTTGGATGTGGAAGTTGGTGTGGCCTGGCCACGTGATGGTCTTAACACGCACACGGCTCCGAGGAGCGGTTCAGAGGTCGGCCTCCCATCCAGGTCAACAAAGCCCTCTGTTCCTCTGGAGCCGCTTCTTAGCCCGGGGAGCAAAACGTTAGCTGTACACTCTATACCCCTGAGAGGGAGTAGGCGGGGCATGAACATGGCATAGAATGGGTTACCCCTGGGCTATATTTCAGTTTGAACAACTTGTCCATCCTGTTTCTGCAAAAAATGTGTTCAAAATGTGCGCTTTGGAGTACAAGTAAAACGCAATTTCTTTACCGCCGGATAAATAAAGAATAAAGAATTAGAATTTTTGTTGTTCTTTGTTTTAGGTGCTGCGAAATAAGGGACCGAAGATGATGACGAGGGCTAGAACTCAAGAGCAACTGTGCTGCTTCTGCAATATCCCTCGGAGGCCGCGCATTTCCACGAAACATGAAAATAAAAAACGGCCTAAGCGTCCCACTCGTTAGTTTAAAGTATTTCTATGGCTTTGGAGCCGGATTCGAGCCGGATCGCAGAATGCACACGCGATTTCATTAATTTGCGTTTCCTTAGTTTTTTCAATTTTGTTTTCATTGTTGTTCATTTCTAGCCTTTGTCATCTTCATCACCTTCTATTCGGACTTTGAAGCATGAGCAATACCTCAAATGTTAGGAAATTGCGTTTTGCTTGTATTATCATGTTTTATTGTCATGTTGTCCGTTTTTATTGTCATGTTTCTGTGGGAATGCGCGGCCCCTGAGGGATATTACAGAAGCACCAAGTTGGTCTTTGGACTCCTAGCCTTGTCGTTCATCTTCGCGTTACTTATTTTGCAGCACCTAAAATGTTATCCGCATAAAGAAATTGCTTGTACTGTATTCCAAAGCGCAATTACAGGACTTGGCAAAAGCCAAGAGAGCTGCACGCGACACGCGCCGCGCGGACGGCTGTTAGCATAAAACCGCTGAGTTCAAAAATGGGGCGTGACCTGTCGTGTAGCAAAGAAATCTACGACTTTCCCACGGGCCCCGCGCTCCCTGAGCCCGTGAGATTTCTGGCGCGCCACCCCCCCCCAGGGAACCGCGACCACATCGAAGCTGAGGCTGTAGTCTCATACACTTCAATGTGTCTTGAAGCGTACCATTGTGTTCTTTAACACACTTCCTGTTGGACAATAACTGGATTCTCTGGCTACGGAAGATCTGATACGAGATTTCTAAAAACTGGCCGAACTTTTGGACAGCCTAAATAGTCATGATGATGGAACGCGGAGGTGCCTGCAAACGAAAGGGAGTATGAAGGGGCGTGAGATAGATCGCAGCCAGAACAGCCTTGTCTGACATGGTTGTGGACTCAGGATGGCACCAGTGGTGGAGAAGACCTTTCAACCTTTCAACTTTATTACATGTTTTGCAACATGTAAACTGAGAGGACTACAACCCACGCCCTGTCACAAGCCCTATCGTTTGTAAGGGTCATGACTGTGCATTAGCTCGATCTCACAAGTACGATAAGCGCATTTCGTTACCGCTACGTTTCTGAATGCAAGTCGAATGTTTGGCACATTCCAGTAATGAGATTCATCAGACTCGTGCTTTGTTCTCCTCTTCTGGAGAAAGAGAACAACGTTGTAAAGTCCTATTTCATAGTTCCTTTCGCATCGCCTCTTAGAATTCTTTCAACGCGCACAAATTGCTCGCTAACATGACGTAGGTTCAGCAATTTTCACCTCTTCTCTATAGTCCCTCCCCTCAGAGAGTGCAATGAAAGTTGTTAAACATTTATTCAGTTCTAGCTTGCTGGACATTATTGCTTGTTGACGATTGCTAATGTTTTGTTGCTGTATCTTTTAGTAACTTCCGCTTTTGTTCAAGTACAAACCTTTTCCATTTTCCTTTTGATTTGCTTCTCTCTTAGTTTATACGATTTTTCGGCGAAATCTCCACTATGTTTGTGGCATTCCTTCAGAGGTAGACCTGTCGCTTGAACGCATTAAAAATAACCAAAAAAAGAACGAGCACCTTCCCAGGAACAGCTGCGGCATGTTTTAGAGCTTGAGAAAATGAAATTCGTGAATTAACCATCTAGCATGATCCCCACGGCGCAGTTTGCCGACGGGGGGGGGCATTTTGCACTTTCGTTGCTTCACTAGTTCTGGTTTACAAGTCTCACTCTGGTGAAACCTGTGAACTCTTGTGAAGCTGGAGCAAGCTCGTCAAGCCATCATGGTAAAACCTGTCAACTCGAGAAGAGGCTGTCTAGATGGGTCGACACGTCGATGGGAAGTCGTTAAAGTGCAAAATGCCCCGTCAAACAGCGCCATCTCCCACTAGTACTCCGACCAGGCTATGGGAATGTCAGTGGGATGCCCTAGCAGTGGTAAGAAATCGTAGGAGGAAGTGAAACGGATACAAGAAGCGTACATCCAGTCAACCATCCGGAGTATCAAAGCCTAGACACTGAAGCTGTGAAGGTAGGGTTTCTTCTTGGAAGCAAAAAACTACCCCTCGATGTGGACTTTTCAACAACGATGTTGCTCCAACACTAGTAAATCCCTTTGAAGGTTACAGGTGACTGAATCAGTATAATTCGGTCAGGTCGTCACAGCTTCCTTGAAGAGCATTGAGGGTCGTATTCCTCCGCTAGAGAGAGAGGAAGTCGCTTTTCCCCCCTCTCCTATCCAAGGCGAGAGTCCGAGAGACGACGACATCAGTAGCGATAACGACGAATAGAGGTCTATCAGGAGGGGGGAAGCATACGACGTGATGCTCTACCTGCTTCCAGTTCGGAATTGTACGAGGATACATCTTAGGGGGTGCATTAGGGGGAGTTTCCACATTGCTGGGAGCATTGAAGTCGTACGGAGCGCCTAGCGTCCTTGTCACGCCAAGGTGTGAAAGAAAGACATCTTAGTAACACACAACACCCGCGATTATTCGCCATCCCAGGTAGTGGATTAGGGGGTTCCATATAGACGACAAGGGGTTGAGTAACTCGACAGTAAAGAAAAATAGTACGAGTAACTCGACAGTAAAGAAAAAAAGCACAAAAAACATGCCACCTGCCCTAGATAGAACCCCATTTCGATCCCAGTTTGTACGTGCCCAATTAACTCTATCTCCCACACTACGCCCTCATACGCACAGCTGATTCACCGATAAGAACTCTACGATCGTACAAGTGACGATTTTCATGCTTTTTCGTCCTGCTCTCGTTTTTCACTGAAAGCCGGGCATTGGAGGCGGAGTCTGGAGGCGGAGTCACTGGAAAAAAGGAGGAACCACTGAACCTATATTGCGCTATAGCGCCCCTCCCATAGAATTTTTTGCCGCGAAACCGGTACAAGGTTGTTCGTCGCGGACCACTCTAACCTCCTGACGCCATATTTTCAACTTCGATACCTGATCGCGGACCGTGCCTTTAACTTGTGGGATGTACCTCCTATGAAAACAATACTTTCCAAGGCAATCTGTTCTTTCAGTTGGATCATTTCGTAGGGTCTTTCTTCATTGACGCGGGGTGGTCATCAATCCCTTTAAGGCAAACCGAATTCGCTTCGGTGAGGTAAACATTGTGGCCATTTAATTTAAAGTTTACGATGGAGACGAAAGATGTTTTTGTCATAATAGAGCCCCAATTCACGGGGGCGAAAGCAGTTGTCGCCCTCTGTACCCATAGAAAAATATGGTGCACTTGTCGTTCAAAAAACCTATCCAGAACACGTCACGCATTCAATCTGCTTCGCTTTGACATGCACACTAATTCTAATTTCTACTGTTCTAAGAACCATGTAGATTGGGAAGTGTGAGGTGGATGATTCGACATCTAGGCCAGTCCAATGTCCATAATGCACAGTGAATTGTGCGACCTCAGAGCTGATCGTGCGGATCACGCAAGTGACAAGCAGTACCTCGACCTTTGTCCGAAGTAAGTAAATAAAAAGGTATTCAAGCTAATAATGCCCTTTCCGCTTCAACGACTCCCCTACACATTCGTCTTGATTTATCGGCGCCGAGAAAACATTTCAGTCCCGGTTCTTCTAATTTCCTTGCCAAACCCCTGTTTTCATAATTTCCTTGCCAAACTCCTCCCCCTGCAGCGGCCGCCTGCTTTTTTTGTAAGCGTATGCTACTCATTTCTTACCGCAGGGATATGACACGGTGGTCTCGATAGCATTTTCCAACCGCAGGGATATGACACGGTGGTCCCGATACGTGTCCGTGATACCAGCGTGTAGAAAATGTGGTCGCTCCAAATTTACTGACCAGTTCGGCAGAATTCATGATGATAACGAAATAAGGGCACCATACCTTCACTGAACCACGCTCTGCAAATCAGGCTAGGTTTTCATCAACTTTATCAGAGAGTACATATGCTCAAAGCAGCAAAGGCTTCATGGGGTAAAACAACTTTCTGATTATGTTTCGGCAGATTCGATAAAAATTTGAACCCTGTTTTTTCCAACAATGTCCATCAAGTCCCGCTGAACCACATTTACAAGTATGATTTGACGTCCTGAATATAATATCATCCACTTTAGGGCACAATAAGGAACACTCCTTATCCCTGAGCCAGAGTAGGCGTGGCATCTGAACATGGCACGGAATTGGTTACTCGTGGAATATTTCCAGTCTGGGACAACTGTCATCTTGTTCTGTGTTGGACAGAGACACGACAACAATTGTGTCAAGATGAAAATATCTCACCAGAAGTAAAGGACTCCTTCAGGTCAATTTGAGCATGCGGCCATGGCCGGTGAGTTGACCTGATCTCAAGGATTTCCAGTATAAGTATTTGGGAAGGGTATAAGAATCAGGCAGCGGTATGACCGTTTCTGTTGTTTTACATCACACTTCAGAGATAGTAATGCATTCCTCTGCGTGAGGTGCTGAGGCCTCATTAAAGTGAAGGATCGATTGAGGCGAGGCAACCAGAGACGGGAACAGTTCGTTATCGGCAGGTCCGATCAGAAAGGGATCATCTAGCCGGGGTCATTCAATATGGAATGTATATCAGTACATCCGCCTCCAGATGTCGATTCCAAACTTGACTCTCGGCTTGATCGATTTTAGAGACGGAGTTATGCAGATTCTTTCATCTCGCTCCGCAGTAAAAGGTCGCAAGCAGGGTACAGCATAGGGATAGGCGAAATGTCGGAGTGAGTGCGACCCCCCTCCCTTCGAATGGGGTCCAGGCACGACCCCCCCCTTCTTTTTTCCCTGTTGGTACGACCCCCCGCCCCACAGCCTCGACGACTCTGTCGCCGCACTTGCGAGCGAATGGGAGTTATAGGCGCGCGAAAAAGTTGGTCGAGAGGGGGGGGGAGGGGGGGGTAACAATAACTATGCAACGTATATCCGGCGGGTGTACAGGGTGCATATAAAGACAAAAAATTAATATCCCACAAGAAAAAATCAACTATCAAAATAAATTTGTCTTACCCCAAATACGACCCCCTCCCCAGAGCAAAAGTACGGACCCCCTATGTGCTTTCACACAACGATGCTGTACCCTGGTCGCAAGTTGACCACGAAGGCCTCCGATCATTGAACCGGTTGCTGAAAGCTAGTAAACTCAGCAACTGGGCCGTCACAGCAGAAGCGTGATAATGCAGGAGCTAACATTGCGCCAAAATGGTATATCCTCCAATCCTCGTTGTTCATAGAAGGAGGCCAGATTTGAGATGAGCGTCTAAAGAAGTATGTTGGAACTTATAGTTCGTTAGTGGTCTTCGCGAGAGGGGATCCGTCCCTTGCGAGCACTCTATTTGACCCGAAGCCACCGAAAGACAGCTCTACTGGCGCCCGTGTCAATAGAGCTCCATGGCGCAGAGCGAATCTATTACCAGGGCACATCACTGTTGGGGAATCCCTAATAGGGGGGAGGGCCGTATTTGGCTGCCAGCAGAGGGAGGGGTCGTATTTGGGCTGGGAAAAATTTATTTTAATGGTTGATTTTTCTTTGTTTCACGAACTTTGTGAAGGGGAGGGAGGTAGTATTTGTCCATTGTTGGGCGGGGATCGTATTTTTACTTTCTGACGTTGTAAGAGTATCGGTTGACTTTTGAAGATTTTCCCTGCTTCTTTTGCGTACTATAATTCCCCTATCCCCCCCCCCCGCTCGACAGCAAACTTTTCGGGGAAAAGTAGGGAACTTTTCGGAAAATTTTGGAAAAAAAGTGGCAGGAAGTTAAGCAAATTATGAAAAATTGCCCTAGAAGAGGGAGAGGGTGTGTTTGTCTCGCGACTTTTCCTGTTTCACATGTGCTGTTTACACCTTCCCTCCTCGACGGCTGGATTCGATGAGCAGGGACAGTGGGCCGGAGGAGGGGTCGTACCAACCTCCAAAAAAGGGAGGGGGTCGTACAGACTCGACCAAGATCCTCAACCCATGATGTGCCCTGTCTATTACTCATGTTGAGCGAGCCTCACTGAAAGTTGTCAGTGAAAAAGTTGGCTTCTCGCCAATCAATGTAATATTCGTGTCCTTGGGCAGAAGGAGAGGGGGCCTGAGTCCAACCACCTTCATAGGCCATTACACGACATGTCAGTGTCTGTGCTGCTAGCGCATTAGTTTCAGCTTCTGTTCTCCGATGTAAACTTTAGTATTTCTTCAAAATTGACGGACCTGACGTCGCACAATCTTGCCTTCAATGCTCAATCCACTCCAGCGGGTCAGCTGCTGCCCTTTTAATTCCTGGTTCGGATACTACAGATTCAAAGCTGGCGCTGTCAATAAAAAATCCTACCTGATCACCTTGTTTGCACAGAAGAACACATCACAGGTTCCTATAATAAGTTCCTGTTGTGCATATGAGATCCTCAGGGGACCTCATTACACTTTATTGTCTTTTGTCTTCCGAGACGAGCCTCATCAACGCCAAAAGCTTTTTAATCCTTTCTCCTTTACCTAACACGATTGTTTCTGCTAATTCTTTGAAGGCAGAGCCTACGATCACTTATTAATAGCTAAACTCTTTGTCTGGACAGGTATGGCGGACTGCAGCCGAATGAACCCTGACATAGCATTAGCTAGGTAGCGCTGGTACGGCGGTTATTCAAGTGGGACCCGCCAAGGATTTGATGCTCTGTTACTTAACGCTCACTATCGTTTTGCCGCTGTTTCCTCATGGCCTCTCTTCCCGCCCCACACTGATCGTTTGCTATCGCGTAAGCACGGTGATTGCCCCCACGACTATGTTGCTGGCTTGAATAGGACCCCTATAAAAGCACCTTCCAGGGGGACCTTCGCTGCCTCAGCGGTCAGCGGAATTTGCCTGCCCAGGCGTATCATTTCCTTACTCTTCTTTAGGATTTATCGTGCCAAAGACCTTTAAGCAGGGATATTTGGTTCACAGCAGGAAATGGTTTACAAGTTATTCAAATAGAGCGAAAAGAAGCAGAAAATTGGGTGGAAATTAGGGCCCTTTGTATTAAGCGCTTCAATCAGGAAGTGGCACGCACCACGCTACAGATAATCGCAGATGTCCTATGGCCAGTGCGGGAAAGAAGAACATAAGAGATTGCGAACATAAACCTTAAAATAGTTATCTCAAGCGGCATAGCAAACCCAAAGACAACATCAAAAAGAAGACATTAAACAGAAAACAAGGACACACTACGGGTAGTACTATGGAATGCGGACTCGAGAGAAACCAGTGAAACAACTAAAAATAATGAACGAAATCTAAGACTCCACAAGGGGCAATACTTGAAAGACAATCTTGCAATATGCCAAAGAAAGGTGTTATCATTAAGCATTGTTCACAGTCTGGCGCCTAGCGTTTCTCGTAAAGGGAGAAACGCATTTAGCGAAAAAGCTTTCGATAACGTATCGATGACGTTGAGGGATGAGTCCGGGCGAAAGGTTTTGAATACGGAATCGACGGGGGTTTCGCCACAAACGGGCGTTTTTCGCCTTCGCGAACGCTAGCTCGACCGCCCCAGCCGTTTTTCCGCAAGACGATACGCATCTACTCTTTCGTCAACCGCACGCGTTTACGTCAGGGATCGCAGATAATGCCTTAACAACAGGAACTATCTTTCTTTGGAAAGAATCCTTTGAGAAGTGAAGAGCCACATTTGCCGCCAGGTGGTGCGGGAAAAAAATCCCCGACCGTGATCACTAGCCTGACCAGTGCCGTCATTCGGATCGTGAGCTGGGGTGGTTACGGCTTCCTTGCCTGCCAGCATTCTGTGACTTGGTAAGGCGCTTTAAAAGCGCTCGCTGTTGCAGAAGGCTCCAAGCAGCGCCTGCTCAAGGGCGATATTCCCTCTTGGTTCGGCTTGGCTGCTCTATTACGCTGGTTGTCGATTTTGTTATGCGTTTGCTCTTGAATTTTCAAAGTAGGCCACTCATTCGATTTTTATTTGGAATAGTAGAGACATGTAACTAGAAGGCCTGGACTGAGCGAAACGCTCCGCAGCAAGAGAGCGTTTGATGTCCTATTTTAGTTTTCATCAGATCTTGATCTTTCATCAATTCTCGTGTCATTAGCTCATCAACTTCAACACATTAATGAGCCTTTAACATGACGACATAAGCAGGGTTCGTCAAGAGAAGACTCGGAACAATTTGTTATGCTAAACTATATACCTAACGAGCTGAGCCGTCCAAGATTAATAGATACCCATTTTTCTGAGTAGAGCGCACATTCGCCTTGAATTGTGCGCAGGAAAAATGTATTTTCGGTGTCATTTTTGGTCTTACGTCGTTAAAGGCAAAGCCGCGTTACTGTGGGTAACGGAACCCACATAAGTAAGGGTAGGTATTTGATTAGCGGTAGAAAACGCAGCAGAACACAATAGCCCGAAATGCCCTAAGTAGGATTCCATATCGACTTCAACTTGTACATGCATGCAATGAAGAAAACGCATGTTTGTACGAATTTCCACTCGTCGTTATCATAAAGATATCAGCTCTTTTATCGTATCACCTCACTCTCACCATTCGGAATGGAGAGAGATAGCATAGTGGCTACTAGCTAGTAGCTAGCAGCCGGTGGGGGTCGGCATGGGCCTAAGGGGCGCCCATGGGCCTAATTGGTTAGCTTAAAGCGGAATTCTTGCCGATTTTCACTTTCTAAAGGTAGCGCAGCCTCCGCAATCTCCTTCCGGATCGTCTGACACATTTGAAAGGTCATAGCCTTATTTTATCGCGGAAAGTGCCTTTAAACTTATCAGTACTTCTACAGCTACAGCTGGTTCCTTATTTGTAATTCAGTAGTTGTTTATCGGTCGATGAGCTCACGTCATTTCATCACATTAACATAGTTTTATCATATATTCATCTTCATCTTGACATTTATGTTCTAATCACATTTTTGAAGAATATATAATTACCTTCTGTTAAGCGTTGCCTGGCGCAAGCGGCCTCAATTTGACGCTTCGTCTTTTAATCGGACTTGAAGTGCAACTTGTAAAGTAAGACACGGTACTTACGCCTTTGTCACGTTTAGGCGTCTTCGCCTTTCTCCAGAGCTTGAAAGGAAATCCGGAGTGGCTGCGTCCCTACTGACCCAATATTTCAACGGAAAAATTAGAAGCGTTAGGATCTACAGAGTCACAATCAGTGTCATAGGAGGAGCATTGTTCGCGGCTGACTGGCCCGAGCAGGATGCACCAACAGGTCTCGTTTGGTGACGCCGTGTAAGCTCTTGCGCAGCTGCGAAATGAGCCATATTAGTGGTAGGACTTCACAGTTCTTCTCAAAGTGCTCTTTATAAGCTTTGCTGACTCCCATTCGGTGCTCCAGTCAAGCAGGACTGCCTCGAGGAGGCTATTATCACTTGTGAACTCACATTGACTGCTGACCTTTCCGGCTCACCAATTGCTCTGTGAGATGATGAAAGGTGGTTGTAGAGCTCATGGCGGCGTGAGCAGTATCACTTTTACGAGATTAACTTTTGTAGAATGACTTGATTGTTCACCATCACGTCGAGATTGTCTCGAATTCACGTCCCGCGTTAAGTGATGGGCAAATGCTGTCGTTGTATGTACAAGGTAGTCCTGTTATAGCACAAAAGGTGTGCCATTTTTGCATATCAAAATGCGTGATAACGACGCTACTGGATCGCGACATAGGCGATGCCCCGCCCACTACCCACACGACACCAATGTTCTTTTCCTATGACGACTTTCACACCTGGTGCGACTTTTCCGCGACTAACTCTTTACATTCTTGCTAGTTAGAGTGAATAATAGGAGAAAAGAATGGGTAACGATTTGATAATGACTGACGAGAAGTCGTCAAGAATGCGCTTCTCTCGCTCTAGGCTCGTACAAGAGCTAATGGTAGGGGACCATCTCAGTCTTTTTTTTGCCCCTTTCCTGACCATTGAGTTAATGACCACACTGTCATAAGTACTTGAGCCCAACAACCCACCATTTCCGATCGCGGAACGTGGACTTCATCGACACATGGCCAACTCCGCCCATTTTTCAAAGAGTTGTTGCGAACTTCAGATTTTCATAAGCTCTTCTCAACTTTGTTGATTTCACATCCACTCTTCACAGAACGGAGCTACTCGCATACGCTCATTCATACACTGACACAATAGACTCCGCCCTTTTGGCCACGCCCACTTTGCACATTTCCGCGGAGATTTGATCTTTCTTCAAAACTTTTACATTTTTGGACTGCTAGAGGAAGCACCGCATACTTTGGGAAGCTCCGCCCACTATTGAAAAATGTCGCGGATTGGCAGTTCAGAATCTGAACTGGCATGTTAGGGTCTCACTCGT
>MU913531.1:6920-26778 GCA_036418165.1 Cooperia oncophora | reverse complement strand
ATGTAGAAAGCACTACTACAGGCGGTTGATTAGAGGCAGTAAGGACGATAATGTGGACCTCGGTCTTAGATGGTAGCAGGGATGGTGTATAGTGGAAAAATGGCGAAGAAACGAAGTGAAACGGTCAAAAACCTGCGAAGAAAAGCCTTCGTTCTTAATGACTCAAAAAGCAATTTCGGACGAGTTTCTCGCTGGCATCGTGCCAATAATTGCTACGGTAGGTACGGGTGCACGTATGTACTCACGTACCCATGCAGCACCGCAACCGCTTCATATCAATCCCTTCGCTTCATATTTGTACTTCGCAAATGAAGCGATACGAGCATCAGGTACGGTCGTCCATTTGTGGGCGGGCAGGCGCGGTGAGCGTCCGCCGGGTCGGTAGGTTGCAGTCTGATGGGCGGGTATCTTCCTTGGGAAATGCGCTACGCAGCGCCTGCTCAAAGCGCCGAGTTCTGTTCTGCCAGACGTACTAATGCCACACGTCTTGGGGATGTATCATGCCACTTGCCTTCAAAATACACCTACCACGATTTTGAAGAAAAGTTGAACGAGTTGCGCGCCGCGAGAAAGGACCGATTGTTGTCGAATGCATCATCCATTTGTGTTATAAGTTACCGCTGTTGTACTCAGGGTACAGCATCTAGATATTTCTAATGGTGGTATCAGTACGACGCCCCCCCCCCGTCCGAACTTCTCTCCTCTGGTACATCCCACTCTCCAATCTACCTACCTGCCATCGTCCAACCATTTCCCAACTTCGTATCGCTTCTCCAGTCTTCAAGAAAATGCTCCACTCTTTCATGTTCCAGTTCCTCCCCATCCTAAATAAAAATCGAGCAGCGGAAGGTTGCGTGGGGGAAGGGAGGATAGAAAGAGTCGTCGTCACCAGATTATTACTAGTTTCAACTACTGTAAATAGTATTTGCATGATAGTTTTGCGATGCCTCCAAATGACGGGTACATATCAGTCTAAGGCGTGCGAAAGGAAAAAAACACCAGCAATTAGAAAACTTTCGCAGGCTAAGCACATATGACCCTCCTCTCAAGGGACCAGGTAAGATTGCCCCCCCCTTTTCTATTATGATTGGATTTCCTATCCATGCTGTATTCCGATTAACTTATACTTGGTTACATAGAAGCAGCTATTCCAGCCCTAGCCTTAAGAACTTCAAAAACATGATAACAAAATAAAAAGAAAACAGACAAAAACCTGTGGAAAAAAAATTAGACCAATAGCTCGATGAAGGACATTTCCCCTAATAGCTTCAACGATGATTCCAGTCAGAGGGTACTGCTCCTTTCGACAAGCTGGACAACACGAAGAATGGGGGAATCTCTCCCCTTCGCCACGATGCCCCGTTTGAATACACCGTGGATTGATGAATTCATGACCACTCTCCTTCTAGTTGTGGACCACCTCTAATTAAGGGCACCTTCTGCCACTGGGGAAAGTTTTCGGGAAACGGACCCTCCTCAGTTTCGTCCTTCGCTACGACCCCCCCCCTTTCATGCCAGTTTTCCCAAGCTTCCTACCATTTTTGTTTTGTCGACACATTTCAAATGCTTAGTCATTCCCAAAAGTTATCAGCCGCTCGAACGATGGCGTCGGGGTCAAGGTAGCACGTGCTGAAAGCACCACGGAACACAGCGAAAAAAAACGCTGGGTCAACAAATGGAGGCGTGCAAGTCTCTCAAAGGCGAATACATCCCCAATTCCCATCGTATCTTACCAAAGATGTGCATCATATTATCCGTGAAGATCAAACAAAGTTTATCAGGACCATCAAATACCCCTCCCTCCAGCGACCAACACGACTCCCAGCTGGGGATCCTCCAGCGTAAGGCGTGCCCTGTTCCTAATCCGTAGAAGCCCCACGGTTAGGAGACGTCTTTACATGAAAAAGAGGCGCTGTTCGACGACGAGGGGGGATTTGCATTTTTGCTACTTCCCGTCGACGTGTCAAGCTATCAAGTGGAGACCTGTGAAATGTAGTGAAACTACGAAATGATGCCAATCGAGGTAAAAACCTTGTTAGGAGTACTTGTCAAATCCTGTAAGCCCACGATGAAATTCATTTCCTGAGCCATTTCATAGGGTTACAAGAGTTTACAGGTTTCACCAGAGTGAGATTTGTGAAGCAGAACTGGTGAAACACCGAAAGTGTAAGATGCCCCCTCCTGTCGCCGATCTGCGCTAAAAAGAGCTCGAGGAAGAGTAGGGGTTCATGAGAGTTACCACAGTTGCTCGAGACGTTTCTCAATACGCGTCTCCTCAAATTCAATTAAACTATGGCAACAGGAATGGAACGGCTTGGCATCTCCAAGGAACAAAATCTATAAGTTGAAGAGGTTCCTCCTCAAAATTCAATTGAAAATATGCACTTAAAAAGACGTTCTGAATAGGTCGCATGGGAAACAGACAATTCACAATTACTGCGGTGGATATAGGGGGAACCATATCCTCCACGGCCAGAAATCGATAGGAAATCGCAAAAAAAGACAAAAACCGAGGTGGTAGAAATCAAGGTTAGGGAAAACACCTGCCGGAGGCAAGCTGCATGCGAGTATGGTTTCTAAGTTGAGGATTCCCCTCAAAGAAGCTCGCGGATAGGTGTGCATTCATAGTCAGCGACCCCGGCGAATGCGCGATTCAAGCGAACCGATTAGCGGTGGAGCGCGTTTGTTGGCGTTACTGTTTTGATCAGAAGTTCCCCAAGTTTCACGGCTAACCACCTCCGAAGCACCTGATCCCTTGTGAGCTGAGCTGTGAGCACAAAATCAATACGTATCTTATTCATGGAAAATGGTATAACTGCGAGGATCCGCAAATTATGAACGTACTTCTGAATAAATGCGGAAAAGAACGCAAAGGTGACGTCAGGAAGCTTGGAAAAATACTACGAATAAGCGAGTGATTACCATGAGAACACCTAATTAACGCTGAAAACAATTACCCGATTTGTATAGATTACCATACGTCAACCCCTCCTTTCAGTCCTACGTCACTTGCGGACGCTTCCGGAAGGGCAACTCTCAGAAGAATTACTTCAGGGCACACCGTGGTGTTGGAGACAACGTTTGCTAAATAACCCCCTCACCCAAGATTGTTCTCCTGCACGAGTTTTCGTGTAGCTTAGATTTAGTTTAGGTTCTGGAGCGAGTCAGGGGGGCTGGCTTGTCAAAGTATGGCGCCAGTCCCTTCTCCACCAATTGCTGAAGCAGGCAGGCGGCAACAATCATGGATAAACGCTGTTGCCTTGCCGAATTCAGTCCCCTCAGGGCACACCATGAGTTGGGCATTTTGGTCGAGTCCGTACACCCCACCCTTTTTTAGGATGTTGGTACCTTCCCTGGTTCCCTCCACAGCGAGCTGTCGGGCGGTGGGAGGGGGGAGGGGGGGTAATAAGCAGATAGCACATGAGAAACGGGAAAAACCGAGAAGAAAACACGATCTATCTCCCTACCATTGCTTAGATTTTTCTCAAACTCCTACCGCTTTTTCCCAAATTTCCACGAAATTGTCCTACCTTAACGTAAAAATTTTGTTGTCGAACGGGAGGGGGAGGCCTATGATACGCATGAAACAGGAAAAACCACGAACCTCCCCCCTTTACAAAGTTCCTCGAACAAGAAAAAACGACTGCCAAAAAAAACTTCTCAGCCCAAATACGACCCCCTCCCCCTTCTCCCAGCGACCAAATACGTTCCCCGATGTTGGGGAATCCCCAACAACGATGTGCCCTGGTCCCCCTGAAATGCCCACCATCTATAGCGAACAGGGCTCTATAACTGAGATGAAAAGGGAAAAACCAAGGAACATCCTCAACCGGGAATCAGTCTTTTCGCGACTTAGAAAAACCTTTCTCAGAGGCAATTATGACCCCCTCTTCCCACCGACAAAGGACGATCCCCCTGATAGCGTACTCTGTACCGAAACGTAAGCCGCTTGAAGCCTATTTATTTATGTCGGTCTCTAGAGGAGCCCACACTGAACAATCACAGCACATCATCGTGCGAAAATAAATGGAGAGTTGTCCGTGAATTATCGCCCATTTTTCATGACGCTCACAGCAAAGAATGAGCATTTTTATAATAGCTCTAGTTTGAGCGCCAATGCATAAATTACTCCATTACGCTTACTCCCTTCACGTCAACTGGGAGGAAGTAGCACAATATTCACTAGTAATGGGTAGCAAGTCGGGAGGAAACAGAGTCTATATCTAGGGCAGTATGAGGCGTGGCTGCGACGGCGTCGAGGGTACAGGCAGATACTGTGGCGTGGCGCACGTGGCACTGGCGCCGACGTCGCAAACGCCCTCATCGTTTCGAACTAATAAGATCTTCGTGTTAAGGTGGTCAGACTTCGCCTGCGGACGATGTTTCGGCTAAATCTGCTCCAGAAGAAAGATCCTGAAGCAGTAAGAAGCCTCAATTTTGAATAGAAGGTCAGTAAAGGGTGGATGGCACCCCCAAATCTCTCCCCCCCAAAAAAATCGGGCTCCTTGAGAAGATTTCGAAAAAACTTTCGTGTAGATAAGGGGAAACGGACCAAGTACGTCGAAGAATAGCCAAAAACGTTCTTCAGTTAAGCAGCAGCTGTCCGGGAGATGACTCTGCTTGCAAAGTCTGGCTAGCGCAAGTCGAACCCCAAAAAACCGAATCAACCAAGACTCTTTGCTGGTGTAAGCTCAAGGATATGATGCCTTGCGTGAGGCAAGGCCGTTATCTTAATCATCGATGAAATGAGAGCTCACAAAAAACGGAAATTCCGCAAATACCGATCGATGATAGCGAGAGGAAGAAATAAATACTTGAAAGGAACGTTGAAAATCCACCAGAATTGGCCAAGGGAAATCAGCGAGATACGTGAAGTGATTCCTAATTTGGATTTCAGCCCCTCCCTCCAGCATATCCCTTCTTTCCGAGGTGAATTCTTTTCGAGAGCGGCGTAGAAGTGATAAGAGTTAACCCCAAAATAGGCTACAGCGTCGTGATGCGTGAAATGGCAGCGTTAGTACGACCCCCCTCCCTTCCCGAATTCCCTCCTCTGGAACCACACTCCCACCCGGTTAAGTGGAATCTTGAACTTCCTCCATGGACCTGTTGCGAAAGATAGATAGGGGGCAGCGGCTGCCAAACTATCCAAATGTGAAAAAAACGTTTGCCGAGTCAGAGGAGGGACCATGGAGAGGCGGCTCCAAGCTGAGTATGCCATTTATCATTTCACATGGGGGAGGTATGAAGCACATGTAAAACGGAAAAAACCGCGGGGAAAATACGACCCCTCCCCTAGTTCCTTCTTCGATCCGATCGAGCTGTCCAGTGGAGAGGGGGGGGGGTGGTTGCTGCACATGTTAAACGGGAAAAACCGCGGAAGAAAAATTCTTTCCAACGTCGCAAATTTCTCCCACACGACGAATGCGACCCACTCCCTCCGTTTTAGCGTCCGTGAAACAAGAAAAATCAACTATAAAAATATTTTCTTCAGATCAATTACGACTCCCTCCCTGGACCCGCTCCCTGTTGCTGAATCCCCAAAGGTGATGTGCCCTGCCATGGACTGCCTAGAGGTACGGGACGGTGAGAGAAGAGCAGAGGCAACGCATTTGAACATATCAAAGGCACAAAGGTACGATATTTTGTCTTTGCTCGAAAATAGTAAGAGAGGAAAATGACAAAAAAGCGAAGTTAACTCGTCAAAATCCTGCGTAAAAACCCTTGTTTTGCACGGCACTGGACGAGCATTTTTAAACGAGTTCCCTGTATCCTACCCTTCCTACCTACCGTTCTCTTAGAATTTCCCTTTTACCTAACACTGTCCAAAAATGTCTAGCTTTCCCCCTGCAGCTCCTTCTCCCTTGTGAGCTTGCGCGACAAAGTTTTTACCCCGTTACGGTCAATCTAATTCTGCTTGCACTGCATCCTTCAAAGTTGTTAGGGTAATGATCACGACTTGTCAACAAGAAATCGAAGAAAGAGGCGAGTTTCAAGGAAAGGTTTTTTCGAAAGGGATTCTCAACAAGAGGACCAAGTTAAAAAATAAACAGAAAGTGCAGCCAATAGTAGAGCGAAGCCAATAGTGAAGCCCCAATCGAAGTTACAAATTGCACACAACTGATGGAAGAAATGAAGCATTTACTAGGAAATAACTGAAACTCGTCGATGAGAAGCTTGGAATTACTACGGGCATCGTAAAGAAAAAGATTTACTTGGAAGCTGACGAAGTAGGATCATTATTACAGATATTACTCTGGCGCACTTCGGTTTGGTGGGGGCATCCCAAGGTGCTCAACTAAATTGTACCAGACCACCTTCTTAAGAAGGACACCTTTCACTCGCACAATTTTGCAGTACCACAGGAGTTTACAGGTTCGACCAAAGTATGACCCGTTAGTTACTATGGACCTATAAAGAAACTAACGAAAGTTCAATATGAACATGTCCCCTCAAAGCCGAACTGCGTCTTAGTATTACTGTTATAATCCAAAAAGAACGGGTTCGAGAGATGAGCAAGCTCTGAAAGATAAAATCCAAGACAGACTCGCGAAAAACTGACCCATTAAAGCGTGCAGTTGACAAATGGGCCCATCTAACCCGTTGGCTATTTTTAGATACAGCAAAGGCACGGAATTTATGTAATCTATTTCAATAATTGTAAATTCAGCTTTTATTCAAAAGATCCAGTCCGCGATAGCCACATGGGCGGAGACTCAGAACCATCATACATCACTGTAGGGATACATCCTAATTCACTACCGCAAAGAGCCACAAGGCGGCACAATAACGCAAGGAATACAGCATTGTCGTGGAATGCGTTTTTAACATGCGAGGAAGCGGCGTCGCAATGCGGCGTCAGGAGACATCCGCAACTGCGACCCGCCGAGGAAACCGCATTACATATGATGTCGAGTGAGCGGACTCGAATCAAGACCAGATTGGTCTGATAACAAAGTGCTACAGTAGACAGATCTTTTGAGGAAGTGCTGGGTCAGGAAATGCCGCGCGCGAGACGGTCATGACAATCTAATTTGCCGCGCCGTCGCGCGCGGCACATCTGGCGGCAGTGGGCGCCGCGGTATGGGCAAGATGATCCACAATGACAAGAAAATCAACATCCTTGACTTATGATCTTTTTTCCGAGTAATCTGGAAAAAAGTTGACGGCAAAATATCGTGAGAGCGACAGCAAAACTATCCGGTTGAGCGTCGTGCAACCGGTTGACGCGTCGTCGGTGTATGCCAGGAGGTTGACACAGTTTCTGCGTGTCACCGCACTTCGGATCTCCTGACACACACCGCTCCGCAGCCAAACTCCCAGAGTGAGAGACCACATGACAAACTTCGAGAGTGGACAAAAGAGCCAAGCGTTGCGAGCCCAACAGGAAAAACTAGCCCAATTAAAACAGGAAAGTGCCTCAAATGAAATGCTGGAGCTCAAACAGGAGCTGCGAGCTCAAAGTCAGAGGATTGGATCAGGAAGGGGCACATACTGGCCCTCTCAGCGCACGTCAACGTCACTCGCGCGTTGCCCAGTAAATTGGAAGAATTCGTCAAGCCTACGAGACTTTCCCCATTATAATGACGTCTTCAATAATCTCTCTAAGCAATCCCTGCCCTTCGAGGATCTGCAATAGCTGTTCTAAGGATCGGTACATTTCATCCAACCAGCTCCCAGGGGAGATGGAAAACCCATTTTCATCACGGATGCATTCCTTCCGGGAATAATTTCCCGGTTTCTGTCGGCTGCAAATCGATTCCCAGTTTTGTTTTTCATCAGGCTCTGTTGACGGTTCCACAACCTTCCCTATCTCTTTTGGTACCTTACGCATCCAACTGGGCCACTTGGGTGATGGGTGATAGCACATATACGGAAAATCGGCTATCAAATCTATGGAATCTCAGTTTTCCCTGTATTTTACACCCCACATCCCAGCGATGGAGTAGGCGTAGAGGCGTGCTCAACTTGAACATAGCGTAGGACGCCTTGTTGGTGGGATATTTCCATTTTTTTTCCGATGCAAGTGTCTTCCTATCGTATACTGGACAAAGTCAATTAATGCAACTGTTCTTAAACTGTCATGTCCCTCCAAAAGCGCAGCTACCGCTTCGTTCGAATAAAGTACGCAATTACGGACTCCCCATCTTCGGGAAATCTAACGCCAGCTTCTGTAGCTTCTCAGGCCTCTCTGAATACTAACTGTGGCACCTTTGCATTGACTTTGTCCGGTTTATTTGCGCTAAACACCTACCGCCTCCCACTCCCCCGCCCCTCCCCCCATTCCCCGCTCGGCAGCATTTTTCTTTTGTGAAAACGTGAAGAAGTTTTGCTGACGGAATGGGTCATACCGGAGAAGGAAATTTCGCAGGGGGGTCGTATTTCCAAGATTCCCCTTCGATGGCGGGACGTGCCCTGCCTGTGGCTTCCAAATGCCCACCACTGACTTGCCTGTCACGGGCTATGGACTATGGGTTATAGCACAAAGACAGCCGAATCTGCCTTCTTGTCAGCGGTTTCCATAGTTTTCCTGTTTCTCTAGACACGCAACACGTACAAGAACGCCGCTATTGCGTCGTATTGCGTGGGTTATGGGTTATGCACAGCCTAGAAATGAACAGATGAGCGTTCACATTTCTTCTCATGGAGCTCTGTGAGCGGGTTCTACGGTTTTTCGTACCTGTTCGACTGCGCTCTGCATTCAGCTGCGTCACTACTGCGTTGTTTGGCGTGGGTTATGGGTTATACTGTACGAGCAATCACAGAGCGCTCAGTGTAAGTCAATAAGGATATTTTTGAAAAATTATAAAAATTCAAAGTGTTGTTGCGATTCACCTAAGTTCAAGTGCTCAGAGACCCTGAAGTCATATGAAGTGAATGGAATAGTAAACTGCTGGAAATTTGCAAGCGGAGTCGAAGAACAGTGTGTCCGTTGTGGGTTACAGGGCGCTGTTTGGCTTAGAAGGGGCATCTTGCATTTTGCTGCTTTCTTTTGCTCGACCTTGCAGGTCTCACCTTGGAACTCTTGCCTAATGTGAACGAAGCTCATGCTATTGTCTAACTGTATAGCAAAAACTTACAGGTACCCACAGGAGGGACCTGCAAGCATCGAAGGTAACCATTAAAATGCCCCACCAAGTCGAACTGCGCTGGTTACACTAAACCGACAAATAAGTTCGTATAACGAACAAATAATTCCGTTTTGATATGCATTCTTCCCGAGTTCTCCTATGAGTCTGCACAGCATTTTTCCTGCCTCTGTTTTCCGTTGCTTCCTCACTACGCAGAAGTGCGTCACTACTGCGTTGCCTGGAGTGGGTTATGGGTTATAGTATACGAACCAAGCAAAAAGATAAGATGCATGTAGCAAACCGAGTGAAAACAAAGGAATTGGAAGCAGATCAGATCTCCGGGAATCTCGTCAAAACGGCTACTTGTTGTGCGAACAACACGGGTAACATGGGGCAACAAGGAAAGATGAACTCTCCGGATTATGACTGAGTCCAGCTTCTAGCCAAAGTTGCTAGTAAAAAACTCGGGATATCGATTGGATTTTATTAACTGCTCAGTACGACGCGACGACGGAAGTGGAAGGAACGAGTCGTATAAAGTGATCGTCAGTGAGGGCCACACAACTGAGTTTGATAAAGACCCCTGGGAATTGGGACGAATAGACATCCATTAGGCCGCTGGATCCTCAGGAAAACAACACAAATAAACAGATAATGGATGAATGGATGAATGAATAAAGAATGAACACAAGTGAAGAAGAATGAGTTTTCAGTTCTAATGTGATAAGCCTAGTAGCGCTTCGTATTGAATTGAAAGCATTGATTCCTGAAAAGGAATGCAAAAAGAAGCCTGGACATCCCGGGCTGAAATCCCAGCTGTGATGAACTATCGTGGAATAGCGTAACTGCGTCCAGAAAAAAAAAAAAAAAAAAAAAAAAAAAAAAAAAAAAAAAACAAAAAAAAAAAAAAAAGCAGAATTGGAAACGATTGATTTGAGCTACTAAAAGGGATATGTTTAGCCCTCCGGGACACGAGACCGTCTTGAAAACGCTATATCTTATAAGACTGTCTCAAGCCAAGAATATACTCTACAGAATACGTCCTACGAGCCCAGAGCAACACACGCGGCGCTTGTCGCTCACGCGCTTAGCCGGGGTAAGTCATCTGCCGCTACTAGCCTAAAAACGTTAATATGATAAGAGCATGCTTGTCTGACCGCTCTATCTCGTGCGGATCTGGCTAGCAAATCCACGGGAGCACTTCACAGATCACTTGATCGGCCTACAGAGCGGTGGAGGGGGCAGTCAGAGGATGCTCTTTTTCTGCTGCATCGCGTCCTCACCGCCGAGACAATTTCGATGAGCTGACGGCGGGAGGAGCAGATCAAACCACAATGCACGATGGCTTTGTTCATTGCAACTCAGCTACAAGTGCCGATTCTAGGAAAGCAGATGACGGTCGAAAGGAAGGGATATAAAAGATTTCAGGCACGTCCCTGTGCTTCGAGGATCTTTCTTACGGCGAAATACGACCCCCCAGTGACCAATCTAGATCTGCTAGGATCAGTACGTACGTCCTTAAATGGCCTTTGCAGCTATTGTCTGCTATATAAGACTGATGCCAGATATGGAGCGTTACAGAACAAGCTAATAACGGAGTTAGAGAAGATAGGACCAAATTTGGACGAGTTGCCGACAGGAATCTATGGGTAAGTGAGCTTCGGAAATTTCCCACCTTCTGCAACTTATAACAGCCTTATTGTACTTTTCCCTTTGTACGGTTGTGTACATATATCATTGCCTCCCGTGGGTGGAAATACTTTATTGTTTCTGATCGCATCTGCGAAGGGCGTGACCGGATAGGGTGGGCGGGGGCAATCCGAGTGAGAAGTGCGGTCTTCCTTATGTTGCAACTAAGAAAGAGCCTCAGACCGCGACGGCCCATCAAATGGCCATGGCAAATGACACTAGAAGAAATGCCGATTCATCGCTCGTAGGGCTATTCGCATGTTCCGCTATCCGGTTGTCCACCTCGAAGCAGGGATTGTATTAAAGCTCAAGTATCATGAATGTGGACTTTCCTTAACCACACAATGGTAGAAGAAACTTCACAAAAACTTTTTTAGCGGTAAAAAGAAAGCAAAAGGAGGAAGATGAGAAAACTCAGCTGCCTTCGCCTTGGAGGGGCAATTTTTTCGTTTCTATCGATAACTGACGATGCCATATGTGGGAACCTGTAAATTCTTGTAAAGCAGTGCAATAGCATGAACTTTGTCCTTATTTGACAAGAGTTTACAGGTCTCACTAAAGTGGAACGTGTATTCTAATAAGAACTCGCAAAACAAATTAGCGAAAGTGCAAAATGCCCTTCCCAAGCTGAACGGCCCCGGAAACTCATCATATTTTATTCCTTAACGGTTCCTAGATCGAATAGGGAAGTCGATAAACATGTGAACTTTGAATGGGAACCTCAACCTCTAAAATCCGATCAGACAAGGTCAACGCAATAGTTTGTCGTACATAAATTATATAAAATGAATCAACTGGTTCGCTGTGCGGCCTTTTTTTTCTCCTAACAATCACATTGACACCTGCTAGCTATTAATTTGCAACTGACGTCTTGATGGCCAAAATTAATCCTCAGTGCTAAATGAAACGCCACTTGAGCGCTATAGACCAGTGGTGCAGCATGGGAATAGCCTTGGTAGTTCATCTGATTTTTAACAATTTGTTGGATAAAGAACTCGGGCGCTGTTCGGCGACGGGGGGGGGGCATTTTGCTTCTCATCGATGTTGACCCATCTAGATAGCCTTTTCTCGAGTTGACACGTTTTACCACGGTAGCTAGACGAGCTTGCTCCAGCTTCACAATAGTTCACAAGTTTCAGCACAGTGTGACTTGTACCGGAGGTAGTAAAGCAGTGGAAGTGCAAAATGCCCCCTCCTCTCGCCAAACTCGTCATCACGCCACGAGTAACTCCTATGGGAGAAGCCTCGGAGCTATAAATCTGAGATTTTGAGGTAATTATGGCTGAGAAGTGCCAAAAAACGGTTTGAGGTGTGTGAGGTGCCAAACGGCTGACAAGGGCTCGTTCAGGATGTGGAGCATTTTTTCCAAAAGGTTTTTCGCATGTTATGGGCATGTGCATGGGGTGGAAAATTGAGGTTCGATTTGGTTGAGCGCTTTGGGAGCGCTAAAAAAGACAAAGAGAAAAAAGGAAATTCCTGGGAAGTGCATCTTTCATAGCTCTGTCGTATGATATCTGGGAAACCATAGAAAACTTTTCGATTCAAAGGCAGTGGGCACGATGGCTGGGGGCGGGCGATTACTGCCAACGTCAATGGTGGAAGAGCTGAATGGATGTGACCGAATGCCTTCTCGCAGCCATTCCACCATGTTCACAGTAACTGCCCATTCCCACCCATCGTCTCCACTGCCGATAAAGGTGCTTATGAATTGCTCTTAAAAACGACGTGAAATATAGCTTTAAATGGGAAGGGGTTACAGCTAGCACACCGAAACAGGAAAAAGATAAAGTGACTAATAATTTTTTATTTTCCTCCAAGGCAAACATGATCCCCCCTCCCACCTCCAGCGATAACACGCGACCCCTCTCCTCCCATCGACGATCTCCAAGTTGCAATGTGTCATGGATAAAGTTCCATGCAAGCCCTATTAGGCGCTTCAATCGACGGGCTAGTGCAAATCAGCAAGATGACGCGCGCGGCGGAGCGCTAAACGATTGTCTTGACCCAGCATACCACTACCACGTTCGATAGTTGATTGCAAGCGTTGACTGGTGACGGTCCACCTCCCTTCCTCACCGCTCAGAAGCTAGCCTCTTCGGCAGAACCCAAGGTAACCCCACCCCCCCCCCAACCCATTCGAGACTATATTTAACGTCATTTTCAATGTGCACCTTTGAATCGAAGAGCTTTCAGTGCTAACTGTAATATTCAATACAATAAGGCTTTGAAAGACATAATTTCCAAAAAGTTCTTTTTCATTCTTTTTTTTTTGGAGTACCCAGCAACGCTCAGCCAAATTGAACCTCAATTTTCTACTCCATTCATGTGTCGCAATGCAAAAAACTTTTTGGAAAAAGCTCCATACCCTCCCCGAGCGCGAGCTCTTTTCGGTCGAGGAAAGAGGGCCAAAATTCTTGATTTCCGAGGGCAGTACTCGGAAACATCTCATAGATCCAATTTCTCACGTTCACATAACCTGACGCACCACGATCCCCGGGATCTTTGCCCCAGTCAGAGTCAGTTGTGGGTTTCCCGCAGACCAAGCTAAAGTCTACTTACGGTGGTCCTTTAACCCACCATTCAAACAGTTCTTCTAGGGAAATCGTAAGAGGCTGAAAAACCACAAGTAAAACAGACAAGCACGAGCTTTCCAGTCATCTCTATGGCATTTATCAGGTGCTAACCCGGACCGCTTACCGCAGAAGCAGGCGCAGTTTCACGGCGACGGGGGGGGGCCATTTGCCACTCTGTGACCGACTATGAGGCTATTATCATGAGCTCACAAAGTGCGTCGACAACGGTTTTATCATGGTAACTCGATGAGCCGCTGCCTCTACCTTAAACAATGGGTTCACAGGCATCAGCAGAGTGGAGACACTGAAAACCCGAACAAGGGGCACGCTGAAAGAGGCCAAAATGTCCCCTCTCGCAGAACAGACGCCGGCTCAAGCATAACCCCACCACTCCTACTAGGCTAGACTACTCGGTCTTTACAGACTTAACAGCGCTAAACCGTGAAATTCTTGTGGACTCAAGTCGTTAAACATGTCCGACTAATCTGATCCCTGGCAAAACTGATAAACCGCGCTCTGCACAACTTCAAAAAGATTGGTGAAGTGCGATAATGACTTTAAACTCGGAAAAACTCATTGGAGACTGCTGAGGATAACTGAGAATAAGAGACACATTCCACGTAATTGAGTGGGCGGGACATGAGCAGAGACAGAGGACCACTAAGCCTTCTTTCTCGGTTCACCCCACCTTCTGGAGCGGTATAGATGAAAGGCATTCCGATGAGGTGGTTTTATGTCTTGTCCCATACGATTAGCATGAAATATGCCCTCGAGGGGAACATCTCAAGAAAGAACTTGGAGCAATTTCACAGAAAAGAATTGGATTACAGATAAAATATGGAAGAATTTATTGATTAGTCGCGCTTCCTCAAAAAAAGACATGTGCAGGATACATTCCCCGGATAGTTGTTTGAGCCTGACTTCGAGCCGAACTTGGAAAAATGCGAGATCCAACCCCCCCCCCTTCTTCCCTTAAGCAGAACCGCACCGAGAGAATCAGTTTATGGACTGGTTTTCATCGATTTTTTCAGGGCAAAGCAAGAAGTACCACAACCTATGGTGTTCATCGGAACGTCGTGTGGTGGCACCCTTACCTACTTTTTAGCGCGGCGCCTGCCTATTTCCATCAATTGCTGTCCTTTCCATAGTGGTAATGACAGGTGGAAACTAGCTGGTGTCGTGTCAAAATACACGCACGCGGGAACGCCTCCACATGACGTTCCGTCAAGCCTCGTGGGTAGCTCAGCGCCAAAACGGTGTCAAACAGCCACGATTACTAGCTGCTAGCTGGAACTAGAAAATATACGAGATGCCCCCCCTGAGCGGAACAGCACCTTCGGTGAGTATTCAGAAGTAATCAATAGGAGGCATGTGGAGGCGTTCTTGGTGGTCACTGTGAATCACTAAACGCATCCCAATTAATCTCAAAGGTACTGATTCAATGCGGAGGAAAACGACGATGAAACGGCGAAATCCCAAATGTCTTTGATGGTCCTCACTCGATTTGAATGAGGCATTCCAGCATTATTTGGCCATTCGGCTAGCCAAATACATCGTTAAACTGCCTAATGAAGCTTTGCAGTAACACGCGCTCCCAATAGTGTAGTGAGGAGAAGAAGACGGGGAGGGGCGGGCCCACAAGTTTAAAGTGCAACCATCAAATTTTTTTCTACTGCTTCAAATTAGGTTCGTCTCGTAATGACAGAAAACTAGAGTTAGGCAAAAAAAAAATTTAGGTCTTCCCAGTGAATCTTACAACGCCTAGACTTGCCTGATTGCCATCGAGCTTATATAGTGTAGGGAAACTCCAGCGAAGGGGTCGTATTTGGTTGCTGGAAGGAGGGGTTGTGTTCACTTTCGAGGAAAATGTTGCGACTGTTCACTTCTCTTGGTTTTCCCCGTTTCGCTGGCGCTACTCCCCCTTTCTGCCCGCCCGCTTTATGGCAGTTTCTTTTTGAGAAAATCTGGGAAAAAGTGGCAGAAAGTTGGGAAAACATACATAAAAAACAACATAAAAAGCATGAAGATGGTAGGTAGGAAGGGGGAGGATAGCATCAGGGGAGGAAGTTTTGAGAGGGGGTGGGGAAACATTTTTCAACGAAATTAACTCAATAGTGAGAAGAATCTCCCGTGTCCTCGAGGCAGGACCCCATGCTAACCGAACTCGGGGTCCTATCAAGCGAACTCATTTTATAACCTCACTCTCACCATCCGGGAAGAGAACAATTTAGTGGCGGGAAAGCAGCATCACCAGGGAGTTTTTAAAAATGAACGTAGGGTGTGGTATATGGCAGTGGACGGGGCGTTGCCTTCGTCGCCATCCGGTGGCGTGCTTATTACGCATTCCGCCTCGTTTGTGGACAGGGCTACCTTATCCAAGGATGGGGTCTCTACACCAAGTGAACACGGAACGCGCCTTTGAACATTGAGTAATCCCGCTAATCATTGCTCAGGAGAACTGCAAAGGAAATCCTAGCTAGTCGAGTTTGTTCTCAAAAGGAGTAATCAATACAGTACACTGCTCGGGCTAAAGGGAAGAGTAGAAAGCAGATGATGACGTTGACGCTATTCGGTTTGGGAGAGGCATTTTGCACTTTCGCTAGTTCCTTTTTTTAGTTCCTGCCAAGTGACACGTCACATCGTGGTGAGACCTGTGGACTCTTGTCAAGTGCAAACGAAGTTCCCACTACTGCACAGCCTTACAGGAATTTACAGGTATTCCCAGGACGCATTGATAGTCATCTGTGGGAAGCAGCGAAATGCCCCCACCAATTCGAACTGCGCTGACAATCGTTTGAAGTTCCCAGAGCTTGAGTACAAGATATCGCGCTAGTGTGAGCAATTTCCCAAGGCCCATGCAGCATCAGTGTCAGGCCCCTCCAGTTTCGAGATAATGCACGTATAGCCCTCGGCGTGCACTTAAAATCGACGGACAGTGGCACTTTTTCATGGAGTTAATAGATTATGCGTATAAACAGAGAGAAAGAACTACACTAGTGTGTAGCCATGAAAGGCGATGGGACCCGGTCGATGCTGAGGTGAAATTGAAAAGTGGACGAGGAAAACCCAGATGGAGGATCGGAAACTCTTGAAGCAAACTTTAGCGTAATGGAGCGAATTCGATTTGGAACACGATGGAAAAACACATCCAACTGCTGCTGGAATATCGTCACACAAATTGACGACGATGACGAGAAGTGAGCAAGTGAGGGAGCATGGATGGATGTCGCGGAAAAATTCCGGCTGAGCACTTCTTCTTTCAGTCTAACCACTGTGAATCAATGTTGTCTTTGTTCCACACACAGAAAAATGAGCCAAGGAAGTGCAAAGATGGGGAAAAAGTGGGCGGACTAATTGACTTGGCCGAGAAAATGAGCCCTCCGCGTTCATCTGATGCTCAGGCGCCTCCTTCAGTCCTGTCGGTGAACATGGGAGGATTTACGAATCCCGTAGCTCAGAAATAAGTGAGGGAGGAGGCCACCACCCCGCCCATCGGCCACTGCAGCGCCCACTTTCATTTCCGACAGCGTCATGGTGGTGCAGTTGTTCCACTACTAGCTTTCTCCATTTCGAATGGTGAGAGTGAGGTGATAAGGGGGAACCAGCCAATAGCAACTAGTAGGAACTCGACCAATTACGCCCTTTCTTCTCCTCATGTACCTACACGGTTCAGCCTGGGTTTCTATATGGGGCACTTCGGGGCGAGCATATAGTACGCATGAAACAGGAACATCACCAAAAGTCAACCGCCACTCCCACAACACCAAAACGTAAATACGATCCCCCCCTCCCTTTACAACGTCCATGAAGCGAGAAAAATCAACTATCAAAATAAATTTTTTCTCAGCCCAAATACGACCCCTCCTATTGGGGATTCCCAACAACGATGTGCCTAGATAGGCTAATGCCGTTTGGAATCCAGCAACTTCGGCACCGAGCTCATTTTTAAATTGCCTAAGTTACCAAATTCGCTAAAAACTTGTATGTAGGGGTAGTTTAACATCCTGATTACGAATATGACATTCATTTCTTGCCGCTGGCGCTAATGGATGACACTACGATTACCTGCGCTCCGCTAAGGCTGAGCCCAAGAGGTAATCGTAGTGTCATCCCTTGGCGCCAGCGCCAAGAATGAGTGTCATAATTGTAATCAGGATGGTAAATAACCCTTGTGTACATATTTTCAGCGGGTTTGGCGACTTAGGTAATTTAAAAATGAGCTCGGTGCCGAAGTTGCTGGAGTCCAAACGGCATTAAGCCAGCTGGAATCACGCACTCAGCTTTATGCGTTGAATGCAGAAACATAATACGGGGAACATTCACGACACCGCTGCCATATAAGGTCTGTGCTAGTGGAGGATCACAATTTGAATTATTCATCTATTGGAAAACCTCTCCCTTGGTGCGACACAAATCGCACGACATCAGAGCTTCGCGTTGTATGGAGGAGGGGGGGGGCGCAGCTCGAGGGCGGGCGAGATTTTCTGGCTTTCCCACAGAATTGCACGTCTAACACCGTTGTGATGATATGGGTGTCATATCCCGCGTCACCTGCGCCATTGTCGCGCCCTGTGGCCTGCAAAACCACCTCCTCCTTCGTGAGCCCTGTCCATAACCGACACAAACAAAACACTGGAACTGTTTGAAGCGTCCGCGTTGATAGCACCCTAACCTCCACTGGCGGACGCCAGGTAATGTGTGTAGAATTTGAACACCGGATTCAACCCCGTGATGGTAAATTCGGAAGAATGAAGCGAATTTTTGTCACAGTATAGCTCCAGGTGAACCAACGCTGCGCAAAAAATTCATCATAAATAGGACATACTTACCACTCTCACCTCGGGCGGCATCTCCAGGGTCCCTTAAAGGGAGCGGAAGGCGGCTGTTTGTCGACGGGGGGCATTTTGTATTATCATTGCTTCCCTAGTTCCGGTTTACAGATCTCGTTCTGGTAAAACCTGTGAACTCTTGTGGCTGAAGTAAGATCGTCTAGCCACTATCCTAAAACGTGTCAACTCGAGAAACGGCTGCCTAGATGGGTCGACACATCTATGGAAAGCAAAATGCCCCCCGTCGACAAACTGCGCCGGAGCAAAAACATGTGTATAGCAGAGTAGGGCCCGGCAAAAACATAGGTCGGTCCCTAACCCCTCCCTGCTCCAAAGTCGGTGAGGTTCTCCACAAAATGTCGTGAGGAAGGTAAGGCGGACGCCAGGTGAAATTGAATGGACTCGATCGGCTTTCTCAATGAGCCTTACTGAAAGAAGGGGTCGTGCTGAGCGACCAATTTTCTCCATCACCGTGGCGAGAGTTGCAAAGGGGTTGTTCTAGCGAACGAGGACCCGTGACTACCGATTGTTGTGCTTTTTTGTGCTTCGTGAGACTTTCGTTAGGCTCAGGTTTTTTTTGACCTCTTGCAACCATTGAATGTTACCCCCTCAGATCAATACTCGAGGGAGGAAAGCGACTAGGCACGGTGGGATCGACCACAAACGTCGTACTACGGGGCGAGTCTCCCACGCTGACAAATTCCAAACCTTGTCATCAGGAGTAGAATATCTTCGGCAGCTGTCTCAGTTCACTGGCAGATTCACGATCAGGGAATACCACTGTGGAACGTTTTTCCCCGTCCGAGCCCTCCCCTTTATCTTCTCCTTTTATTGGGAACTACACAGCCGCTCTGGAAAAGAAATAGCACACACAGGAAGAAGTGATCTATGAGAGAAACCAAAAACTTGCTCAGATATATTGTGCTTCATTCAGGGCATCCTGCAATGTCTGAGGATTGCATCTTGGAAATGTATTCCGGGAAGAAGGCGAGAAAAAGCAGAGCATGAGCTGAGCTCCGGATAAATAATGGATTATGCATTCCCCGAGAAACCCGAAATGACATCATCGGGAGCTATCCGACAAGATAGAAAAAGTGCGTGTACATTCAAGAGCAACATTATTGCATCAACCCATTGTTTTCTATTTTTAGCCCCCGTCGAATCTCAATAGTGCCTCTGAATAAGAAATAACTGGCGCTCATGCAACATCCAAGCTTGATTGGCACTTTTGCAAAGAGGGGGTTACCATCTTCAGAAATAAGTTGTGATTGATGATCGTCAGCACGTACGCTGCAGACAATTGTCCATCTAAGTGCTGTACTATCGGTCGTAGGGGAGAGTATCAGCGGCAAGGGATGCTCCTGCCACATCTAGGGCGCGGCATCACGGTGTGTGAAATGGTGGAGTCAGTACGCCCCTCCCCCCGATTCTTCTGATCCTGTCAATCACCGCCACCCTACCCGTTTGCCGTCTTTTCAAAGATTTTCCCCAGTTTGCCCTTAAGAATCTACCAGATGAAAGGGAAAGGGGGCGTCATCACCAAACAATCCATCGAAATATTAATTGCATAGAAGTTACGACACCGTCAACTAAGGAAGGCAGGGCACATCATTAGTTGGGGATTTCGGTCGAGTCCTACGAACCCCCCCCCGCCTTTTTTTGGGAAGTTGGTACAACCTCCCCTAGTTCCCTCCTCGTC
>MU913530.1:16660-34959 GCA_036418165.1 Cooperia oncophora | reverse complement strand
ATGTGCAGCATATCAAAACCAATAACTATTCGTGGATTCAAAGGCTCAATATCAAGCCATAAAATGCTGGGAAAAGAAAGAAAATACAAGGCTGCATAATGGACAATGCTGAAGTGACAGAAACACTCGACTTTAGACTGTATGTGAATATCGCGGAGAATTAATGAAAGGAGAATCTTATTTTCCGCCGGAGTCCCGTCAGACTTATCATCGACAGGTGTTCCATCGAATAAAAAAACTACATGTTTTCAATCGCTTTCGAATTCAAAACAAATCAAGTGGGTGGAGTGGTTCAGCAACAAAAGTGCATGTGGTAGTTGAAGTGTTACCAGCGAATAAATAGCAAGGGGGACTGGACTATGCCGAGCTCAGCCAAGTTATACGAGCACGGAGACACGTTGAGAAGGTAAAGAGAACCAGACGAAGAAAAGGCGAAAGGGTACGCAGTCGAGCAAGACCGCAGCGCTGTACAGCGATTGCGAAATGAAGTAAAAAGGGGAGGAGGCCGACTGTAGGTGGAGTCCACCCTTCGTCGCAGACCTCTGAGGGCTTTGTCACACACTTTTCGCCACAGTGGTACATCCTCTGCTGTTGCGTACCACGACACATAGTGCAAATGAGAGATCTTTATCATAAGGATGTTGAGGCATAAAAAAGGGTTCAAAGGGAACTGTTGGGGAAAAAATTAGATAAGATCCCTCACAACGATGTCCATCGGAGGCGATGCTTGCTATTCTTGGGTATGAGGGCAAACCGAGAGAATCAAGTGCTGCATTGGGCAAAGACCACGTCATAAGTTTGCTTGAAGGCAGCTGCCATGATGGCTGAGGGCAGGCGGTTGGCGTCGTGGTGGAAGGGTTAGAAGGGGTAAGGCCTAACGCCCTCCCACCAGTGACGTTGGCAGCAACCGCCCGCTCCCAACCGTCGTGCTCACCGCTTTCAAATACAAGATCCAGGATCATAGGATGAGCAGAAAAACGGACAAGGACTCCTTGGCACTAGATCATCCCCATCAATGACCCCTCCCCAGATAGCGAAAAGAGTATGAATGCACCAATAGTGCACGGGGACGCCATGGTTGTGTGTCTCCGCCTAGTCGATGATCGCAAAATCAAAACAAAATTTTTTGTTTTTTTTCTGGGACTCCAATCGATACCAAGAAATTGAAAGACTTAACAGCTGTTCGTGTGTGAGTTACAAATTCAGGTACGGGCACAGTTCATCAACTTGCTGAGACTTCTCTAGCATTTGTAAAATATAAAACAGGAGCATGGGGCTTACTTGGGCACCATAAAATACTTTTTAAACTCAAGTGAAACTGCACAAGTTACACACTAATTGAAGCCACTGAGCCGCGAGAAGCACTACTCGACTTTTGAGAGGGCGGAAAGACGATTACAACAATGGATATATTGGTCACTGTTTTTCAAGAGACCATCAAACAATGTGGAAACAACACATACCATGTCCCATGAGTTTTCGCTTAAGTACAGATTCAGTGGAGTGAAAGTTGGACAACACGTCCTTTTCACTTCTCTGATTCTTCATGTTCATAAAACCTAACACGATTTAACTACTCGTACCCGCACTATGATCAGGTTTTTTTTTCTACTAAAACGACTAACGGACGACTTCTTTGATGACGATCATGCCCAAGTTACACTGCGTTTACTCAGCAAACACGCAAACATTCTATCGATTTTTTGGAATCTTCAACAAAACTATTGTCCCTAAGGTCTGCTGTCGATTAGAAACAATCGGCAAAACAGAGAATCTTCAAGCAGTCAGGAAGCCGTTTCTAATAGCGCCACCGAAGGGCCCTTCTGTTGGGGCCGGGGCACGTTCTACGTTGGGGAGATCCCCCGCAAGGGGATTGTATTTGGTCGCTGTAGTGAGGGAGGTCGTGAGTGAGGGAGGTCGTATATGCTTCGGGAAAATGTTTTCAGTAAGTGACTTTCTCCTAAATTTTCTTATCTGAGTACGCTGTCTACCCAGCCGCTCTCCTTCCCACTCAATGCCTTTCTAGAAAAGTGAGGAATTCTGGAAAAATAACTACGAGAGTTTTGGAAAGTGTAACTCCTCAGAGACTATAGGGAGACAGTAGGTAGCATTGGTGTGGGAAAGAGGAGGGGAGGGGATCGTACTAGAGCGGGAAACCTTAAAGGGGGGGGTCACATCTTACAGAACTTTTCCCCAACGACTTGTCCTAACTAGCGCACCTCAATTTTGGCGAGATCTGAGGAAAGGCAACCACAAAGATACTATAGATTACTTCCATTATGCAACCCTCCCCCACCGCGGTAACGAGTATTACAACAATAGGAAATTTGAGCACTCACCTTCCTATGCTCTTTACCCTGTTACTGTACTGGCAGGCGTATTACAATCAGGGCACACTACTGTTGTGCAAAATACGATCGGGTGGGGCCGTGTTTGTACTCGTGAAAATTTTCCGCCTCACAATAAGTCGCACTATATGTAGCTCCCCTTTGATTGTTAGCCGTGGTGCAGCAAAACTACTATTTCATGGCTTACAAGAGGTTTACAACGAGGTTTCGATACTGACAGCACCTACATCTATACCCCTCTCCTAGTCCAAAGGCAAAATTCTCGAAAAAAACTCTCTCTCTCTCAGCAAAAGTTTCGAAAAATTTCATAATTGGCCAAGAAGGCTAGGAAAAGCGGGGTCGCACTGAAGGAAACAACATAGGAGGGGATGCCTTCAGCGAAAGTACAGTAACATATACAATGCGATGATTTGCCCTGGTTACAGGCTCAAGGTTGCCGCAAACATCTACCCCAACACAACCCTTACCATGAAGAGCGAAAAACAAAAAATAATGAAGAAACCTGCACTGCCAACGAAACAGATTGGAGCCTGTGTTTAACCCACTCTAACGATGGCAATCCCGAGGGGACAACGTACGTAGGGGATTCCAGAAAGGAGGAGGGAAAGGAGGGAGAAAATCTTGTTATCGCTGATATGTGGAGCTATGAGTAGAATGTTCGACCCAACAAAACAAATTGAAAATTGTGAAAGATTCCACTTTGGGGAGCAACAGGGTAAAAAATGTGCCGAAAAGCGTGAAAACATGCGCGATGATGACAAACAAGATAGCCATCTCGTCTATTTTGCCAGGGTTCAGACTACCCAGACGATACTCATTTCAACACGTCACTCGTTCCTCGTGCCTCAAAGATGAATTTTTCGCAAATGTTGACAAGGGTGTTGGTAACGCCCATGTTGAACCGCATTTGATCATGCTTAAAGGCACATTCCGCGAGAAAATAAGGCTATGACCTCTCAAATGTGTCGGACGATCCGGAAGACGATTTTTGAGGCTGCGTTACTTTCAAAATGTGAAAAACGGCAAGAACTCCGCTAGAAGCTGGCTAATTAGGCCCATGGACACCCCTTAGGCCCATGCCGACCCTCACCAGCTGCTAGCTACTAGCTAGTAGCCACTATGTTATCTTTCTCTATAACATTTCGGACTGCTTTTACTGCTGCTTTTCTCCGCTAATCAGATACTTAGCACTTTTTTGTGCCTTTGAGTTCCGTTTCCCGCAATTTGCGGTCGCGAACTGTGCCTTTAATATGACAAGAAAAGGTCCCATTCTGCTTTACGATGACCGTAGAAGGGGAAAAAGCGAGGCAAATGGTATAAAGGAGAAAGCTATACGAATTCGAAAATTATTTCTTGATAACAGGAGAAGCGAAAATACATTGTGAATGGACATTGAAGGAGAAAACTCTGAGAATTGGAGAAATCGACTGTAGTTGCAAAACAAACAGGCTGAGGAATGGGATTCCCGCTCCCATCTCAAACCTCGTGTTGTCCCATGACTGATATGAGGGTGGGAGTACACAGATGAAAATAGTATTTGCCGACAACAATTGCTTAACACCCTGCAGCCACAGCTGTGAGAAGAATGCGGCACCTCCGCCTTCTTCACGTGACATCATACTCCCGGTTTTTATAGCCCTATAAATATTGTAACCAACTCCTTCTCAATTGGGTCCTCCTTGCAGTTTCTTTGGGAGCTCTCCTTGCACTTCAAACATTCTTTACACCGTCGTACGCTCCAAAACACCTATTTACGTCCACACATTATATACATGGTGAGAACTTCCCACAGTACATTTTGTCACGCCATTGCCTTTGATCACGTCATAGGGGCATTCTGTTTACGCGATCGGTCTGAACGGCAACGCCTATTTTGACAAAACTACACTTCTGAAGATGAAGGAAATCGAGTGATTGCAAGAGAAATCGATGGGGAAGTGGTCTTGAGAAGAATTGCTTCTTTATGAAAATCGTTATCAATTAGGAATTAGTTCCTCCGAGCTCTCCCTGCTCCATTATACAAGCAGGGAGAGCTCGGAGGAACTGCAGCGGCAAATGAGCCCCGCTTACCATACAGATCCGGAGGTCAATTCTCGGATCGGCTTCCGCCCAGGACAACGAAGCTTGCTCCCGGCTAATTGGGGCCAGATTCGCCTATGGGAGGATAAAATACTGGCGTTGGCTGCCCTCCGCCATATCTTTAATACGCCACTACGATTCTGGGTGAAAGCAAAATGCATGCCGCTCCCCAAAAAAAGTCAAAGATGATAAAAGGAAGATGATTTATTTTTCAGTTTTCACAAGAATACTGAGTTAGTCACACAGCGGCTCCGCCCACGTGAAGGCACGCGAGCAGGATGGTATGGGCACGTACCAGGCGAGACTCGAACCCTTTGACCGGGCGAGTGCGCTATCCATTCATGCCACCAAGGTATGCTCTTATCTTGTCAGCTCAAAGGCTTTTGCGCCACACCCTTACAGTATTCTTATGCTTAACGTGATGGATGTTGGAGCTGTTACAAAAGTTTTGTTATAGAAGCACTTGCTTGACCTAATGGTTTACCTATGGCAGTCTCTCTGCCACAAAATGCTCCTAAAAGCACGAAGAAAGGTTATTGAACGCGGCGTTTATCCAGCCCTTTAGGATGCACCCAGCATTCAAAGGCTAGCAACATCCATTCATATTCGTTACGGTATAAGTAGTGGGTAACTCAGAGGCTCATGCGTATAGCCGACGATTACGTGACGTGTTCTAAGTTGTACGGAGTGTCTGGGAAAAATTGACCGACAGCGGGGGAAGGAAAGAAGGAGGGCTTATCTGAATACGATTAGAGCGGCTGTCTAATCCCTGAACTACGAGGCGGTAATAGTAATTGCCTGTGCCCAACCACGGTTATGATGATTTGCTTATCATTTAGGATCTAAAAAATTAAAAAAGTCGTAGTTGTTCATTTTTTGAGGGGTATATTCGAGTAGGAAACTCGAAAAAAAGGTAAGAAAATGTTATATTTTTTCATCATAAAATACCATCTCATTTTGACAATTTTCGAAACTTGTACGACAAGCGTCAGGGGCGGCTGATAAACACTGGAATAGGAAACCAGGAGAGAACTATCGCCAAACTTTAGTCAGAGAGAATTGATTTCGCTGCCAAATTCCCATGATTTCGAAGATCGCAGGTAATCCGTACTACATCCTGCGCGCCGCTCATAGACCGCTGAGCAGAGATTACCCTCCAGATTCCAGTGGATATTTTCCAAGTGGATGCCTGCTGACGCGATGGTCAGACATCAGTGGAAGCTCTGAGCGCAGGGTCGAATCACAGCCCTAACGGTTAGAACACACTGGGTTACTCTGGCAGGAAGCAGATTTGTTGTGAGACCACCCACGGGGGGGGGGGTCGTATTTGCCCCGCCGAGGGGGTCGCGATTTCGTCTGATTGTTGAGAAAAAATTTTGACAAGCTGCGACTTCTCTGGCCCCGGGTGTGATCTCTGTTTCACCGACGCTAATATAGAGAAGGGGACTATTGGTCCATGTTCGGGAGAAGGGACTGTCCATAATATTTGTTCAATCTATTCCGATAGCGAAAAATGTGATATCCTGACGTCCCTCCCTCCCCCCCCGGACAGCAAAATTTTGGGGAAAAACCAGAATTTTTCCGGGAAATTTTGAAAAAACTAGAAAAAAGGTAGGAAGTTGAGAAAATCTAAGAAACGGGTAGCATAGGGAGGGGGGAGGGTCGTATTTGAGGAAGGAACTACTGGGTCCTATATTTCAGGAAGTGATCACAATGCAATGGCGTGCCCTGACTCTTGTAGTTTGCAGGGACAGATAGATTCGTCAGTGGCCCGATCTACGAGGCGCGCAAAAAAACAGAGCAGGTGATAAAGGAACAGATGATTCACAAAAGAAAAACACCAGGTGGTTTTTAGCCAATTGAAAGTTTCATGTATGCATTCCTACGTGTACATTCCCCCGCATAACAAGCAAGAGGTGTTATTCTTCAGGTATTATTACGCGCACCAACCCTCAAGTCGATGTACTTGAGAATTCCGAGCGCTAGACGAGTTTTCATGGGTTCCAAGCGAAACTTTCAGGCGTATCAAGACGGAAATCGAACGGCCAATAATCGAGATCAGCTCCGCTGCGCGCATATAGTTAAACGTTTCGATCATAGCAATATAATTTATAGAAGCGGTTTCATGAGATCTTACACACCCATCGAAGATTCACGATGTTGCACAATCGTTTTCGACGCGTGGCAACAGAAGTGGCCCAAATTATACCGACATGGTGTGTGCATCTTCCGCATTTTTCTTCTTTCACAGCGCTGCAGCACTCCGATAATGTGGCTAGGGAGCCTTCGGAAATATGAAGTGAGGAAATTGAGAAATCGTTACGGAACACTCAAGAATCCGCCATACACATCGGTGTTAATGACACGTTACGCGATTGCCCGCGAGGAGGAGGGATGGGGGATAGAACCCCTTCTACGTGCATGATGAACATGTTCGCAGCCGCATACAGTGCACAACTTCGTCATCGGAAAGGTGCAGTGAAAACGCTAGAAGCCTGCTCACAAGTCTCGCCATGCCTTCTTCAGTCTAGCCCCACCCATAAGGTATAGATATTAATGTTCGTACCAGTCCCTCCACGCTCTCAAGATTCTGCGAGAGCTGTCTCTGGCGTCCTGCACTCATCCAACAGATAGATTGGGCTTCGCTAAATGGAACTTTGTATGTCGCCATTTTGTCTTTACATTTGTCACCGCAGCCACTTAAGACAATCCATGAACATTCATCAGCTGACTTGCAATTTAAAAAAGGCCTTTTAAGCACTGCTGATCAATAAAAGCAAAAAAGGGTTGAGAATGTTCGCAAAATTTCAGTCTTCCCGACTATGAGCACAAAAGAAGCCGATATATCGCATAAGAGACTTTACTTTACATATTTCAATTGAGGGGCGGTCGATATGATAATATTGCTCCGAGAAAACTGATAATGTTAATAAAACTTGTTTTCATGGTGAGCAATGAAAAATGGGCTACACCAGGAGAGGTTATCACAAGAAGGCAGAATACGCGGCAAATGTTTGGCCCTCACGGAACGGCTTAAAACTGATTTCTGCTTCCCGAAACTGAGAGCCATATATTACTGTCAGCATTCTAGTATGAGCAGCTTGACTGCATTTCATAAAGGAAACACACTTGCAAGATGTCTAGGAGCAAGAGGCTGACACAATACTATACACCTTTCATAGCGCACTGGATGTCGAAGTGGCACTCTATGGAGATGGAGAAAAAAACTTGAAGGAAGCAAGTTTAGGAGAGGGACCTACTGGAAACCTAGGGCCTATTTCTGTGTGTCGCCTGGTTAAGCCGATTTTTTGGGCCAGACTGGTATATATATATATATATATATATATATATATATATATATATATATATATATATATATATATATATATATATATATATATATATATATATATATATATATATATATATATATATATATATATATATATATATATATATATATAATACTATATCTACTTCCCACTTTTTTAACTGATAAGAACCCCAAAACGTTCAGCGTTGATCATTTTTTCTTTTTCCAGAAGTGGCAAAGTATTCTATGATGGGCCAGGCCACTCAAAGAAAGACACCACGGTTGGAGTCACTTTACCCACGGCTGCACAGTGAGTGACGAACCACCATAAGTTGCAGCTATACACGGTACATCTTACGGCATACTCAATCTGTAGAAAACCGTGCAAATTTATGATGACTGCTAGTCACTCCCTGGATTGGCCGTGTGAATAGGGCATTCTTTGCAATCGCCCAGCCGGACTAGCTGGGCAAGGAAGGAACAGTACGAGTTGGTTGAGCGCGAGGTCTGCCTCTAAAATCAGCCACAGAGCCAGTTGAACGTGATTACATCTCAATAAATATGAGGGGGATCCGATGTACAGGGCCTGTATATTTGCCATTCTTGACCAGTTTTTTCCAACCAACCTTGGACGACAACTTTAGGAGAAAACTACGCACAAAATCTGCTCGGGATTTCGATAAGTAGGGGATTCCGAGGTGAACGGTGCCGATGTTTCTTATTTTCCGAGTTACACTATCTGCGTTGTATTTTTATTTTTTTATAACTTTGGGCGAAAACTGTTCCTGTCCCGAAATTCCTAATACATCTCACGTCAACAATTTATAGCTTTTAGATTTGAAAAGTTAAGCCCCACATCATGGTCTTTCACTAATGACGTCCACGGCCGAAAACAGGAAGAAAGAACCATACTGCTAACTCACAGTAACGCGATTACTCAAAAACAAACTACAAGTAACTTAAGAAAAACGAACAGTATGCTAAACCCGTGGGGCGCAACGGCGTAAACATGCCATCGAACAGACATCACGCCACACAAACATTCATGTAACAGAAAACAAAAATTTCACGCCTTCCAGAACACAATGAGCCTAAAGGCAGAAATTCAATGGACCTCCAGTATGTAGTCCTTCCACGGCATCAATATCAAGCGCCGCCTCAACATGCAAGCTGGAGAGTGGGACCGGTGTAAAGGACCTGGGCTCTAAGAAAAACGTTTTAGATCAAACTGTTGACCCTGGAGATGACGTGGTAGAAGACCAGCATGAGCGATGGTAATTAGAGAATCCTGATCGCGGCTTATTATCTCTGGATCTCACCCACGCAACTCTATCCAGCTCGTCTCATTCCTTCAGGGCTATCCCTTCGAGATTACCCTAGGATAGCTCTCCAGCCCCTTCACTTCGACCATCCCACCCGTAAGGAAGTAGAACCTACAATTGAACATCTGCGGTGGAGCTGGGCTTTCTTATCACCCTTATAAAAGCGGAGTCTTTTTAAAGAAATTGTCCACATTGTTATAAGACAACCCCATAAAGAAAACAAGTGGATGGCCAGGAAGTTCTGAGAGTAAAGGTAACTTACGGTGAAGTATTAGTTTCCTTACTATTTATCCTCGAAGTAGGATTATAGGGATAGGGTATACGATTGCCAGTCTTTGGAACTAGCGCCACAAACCCAAGAATTGGGGTGGAAACCAACAACCTGGGAATATATAGAAGGCAAGAAAAGGATATTCATCTGGAGGACTCTGGGAACAGGGTCAACGGTTCTGGTCCTAGGCGCCACAAACCGATGAATCTGCGGGGTTTAAAGCTCCCTGTTAACGAGCGTGGATGTAGACACATCCGACAAGTTTCCTACTGATGAAAACTGGCCTTCTCTACAAGGCCTCGTAAAACCAGTTCTTCATATTAAATGCAGTGGGTGGGCAGGCCGATGGGCGGGGAAGCTGTTCAGACATCATTGGCGGAAAACTGTCAGGCCACACCTTCCAACGCGCTCACTAGCGTCCTTCCACCATGCGTACAGAATATAGAACTGCTGCCTTGCCGCTTAGCCCTTCTATCCAGAGAAGGCCATATACAACACAGTTACTACGCTTATACTACGTGAAATCTCAATTCCTCGCAACTTACCGGCAGCAAATGGGATTTCAAAGAAATGGATAGAATAGACGCAGCGCTTAGGTTACCTTCAATTTATATTTTTACAAAACTGCAAGTAAAAAATTATAACTTCAGGGAAATTTTTTTCTCCAGTTTCATGCATATCAGTGCTTCGCACCTACAAACCATTTGGTAACCCAATGTTACAGATGCCAATAAAAGAACTTCTGGAGAGTGAGATCCAGAATTTACGAGACTAACCATCGACAACCTGAAGCAGACCAATAAAGTTGCGAGCAAGAGATCCGCGCTAATGACCAAATCCGCCAGACCAACGAGCACTAAATGGAAATGTGCTCAATCACATGCGCAATCTACCCAAATACTTCAGCTATTTTTAGAGACCTCCTTTCGCCATCTTTGGGCTTTCGGATACTCACGTCTCTCATGAAAAGAGGGAGTGAGTCAAGGGGTAGACAAAACATCGCGGATGAAAGGGCCGTCAAGATGAAAGGCGTGATTCCAGACGGGGCATGACGGGACAAAAACCAAAAAGCACTCCATCTCGAGAGATGGAAAAGAATAGCATCAATCGAAGTAATTCTTTCTTAGAACAGCTTCGGCGGTGGTGGAAAAGGTCCCGACCACGTCATTCTGCCAACGCTAGATGGGCGTTGCCGCGATGGCGTCACTGGAATACTGCCAAGACTTACTGTAAAATGTATGAGGAGCACATAAAAGCTTCACTAATGGTTCTATGACGTTTTCACTGGGACAGTGTTCCAGAACCTTTGAAAAACTTGTTTTGTCGAAGATTCAGCACTTCTAACTTATCCCTCTCGAATTTTGGGTGCCCACGCAGTTTAGCGGGGCTACGTGGCGGCGCGGCACTATTGGCTCTGCAAGACTGAAACGCGACACTCCAGTCGTCTGCGCGCTATTTCCTTTCCAAGATTGATGGAGCCCAAATAGAGGGTATCATACCGGGTTACAAAGTTTGGCAGCGGAAAATCTCTCGAGTATTCAGGGGCAGTTGGCACGATACCCCAAAGACGAGTAGGATTAATATGTCTGGCAGAACGGAATTCCGCTCCTAAGAAGGCGCTGAGCAGCGCCCCTTCAAGAAAGGTACCCTTATAAGGGCCCTATCAAGCTAAAACATACCGACCCGAACGAACGCCCGCCCGCCCACAAATGGACGAAAGTTCTGACGCTCGTATTGATTCATTTGCTAAGGCAAATGTAACGAAGGAATGATATGAAGCGAGGTGGTGCTTGCATGATTATGAGTACACAACACTTGAGCTAGTAAATACAGGGGGGGGGGGCAAAAAAAAGTCATTCCGGCCGAGTCACATATGAGCGAAGTTTTCGCAGCCCAGACAGAGGAAGTGGATATGAGTACCAGGGCGGAAGATACCCAAGATCTTCCTCTATAAGCAGGAGCCGCTGCGCCATTCACCTTCATGTACACCAAAATATGAAGTCATCTCCAGTCGCGGCCTGAGTGGAGAACGCCTTTGGAATTCACGTGGCCTCCAAACAGCTGCGGAACTTCTTGAATGGAATCACCCATGGATAGCTACCTGGAGACCAGTACTCTTGATCTGCAAGACCTCAAACATCGAGCAGCTCCGGCAACGTCGCTACGGTCCAGGACATCATCTTCACCCCATTCACCAAGGCGCGGGTTGATGGTGTGGACCGGCCGTACCTGGAATGGAAAGACCAATATTTTCTTCGTGGACCCCGGACTAAAGGTGAGCGCTGGCGGTTACATTGGGCAACTCGTGAAAAATATCCAGCTCACATGTGGTCGCTCGTACCTTCTTGGAAACTTTGTACTGCTACAGCATCGAGTGCCACCACATGAAATCAAAGGGCGTTGGAAAAACTTTCGCCTACTTGGAATGGAAGAACGTTGAGTACCTGGAAAAGATGGAGTCTTTGAGCGGGGTCCTGAACTAAACCCTCAATTACTCGTTCGGGCCGAGCTCAACAGGTCGGTCTATCAGTGGGGGGGGCGGGAGAATCACCACATCTCACTTTCGCGCGGCCGAATCTCTCGATGGCGCTCCTCCAGAAGGCTGTGGCGGAGTATCATTATAGTATTTAATGTGCTCTTTAATATGGTAGTAAAAATGTCCGATAAAAATTTAATAAAGTGTAACTTATAGCGCCTTGAAAGTCATGGAGGCAAAATGACTTTTTTTTGCCCCCCCCCCCTGTATATGGGAGCGGTTATTCAGGATGTTATTCAGGATGCCTAAGGGAAACTCGTCCGAAATTGATTTTTGAGTCATTAAGAACGAAGGCTTTTTCTTCGCAGGATTTTGACCGTTTCACTCCGTTCTTTCGCCATTTTCCCACTATATAGCGCCCTGCTAGCATTTTAGGCCGAGTACCAAATTATCGTGATATCGGCCTCCACAAAAAGTGTTTAAAAATGTAAAAAAAAACTAACTAACAGGTTGGAACTATTTCCGCGTTCACTTACTACCGTAACCTACATAACCAGTAAAGCCCAGCTGCACTTTTGACGAACTTCTACCGCTCACGGTATTAAGTAAATTATTGCGGTGTGCTTACGTCAATTACAACAACTTATGCTTTTTTCAGTGCGCACATAAAACTGTGTTGTCCAGGTTAATAGCTGACATATAAAGCGGTAAACTACGGAATTAATACTTAATAATAAATAATAGTGAAATCATAGGGCAAGCTACAAGTGCTCGCAGTTGGACCTTAAAAAACCCCACTGACATTGAAAGTCGGAAAAGATAAGGGTTGGCACTATTCACCTTGTGTTGCCCACTCTTCAAAATCCGGCCACATTTTGAGTTGAACGAAATTCTCCCTGTGGGTAGATTTTGCTACAACTTCGCCCACGAAGTGACGCCAAGGATTACTCCTTGGCGTTGGGGAGACGGTAAAGAGGATCGTAATTCGCCGCACCGCCACGCGCGGCGATGGGCGCGGCGTTTTCATAACTCGTTTTAACCTGTCGAATGAAGCACCGGACTTCATGTAGACCCCGTCATCGTAGACACTCATTACTGTTTTCGGTCCTTAATTGCATGTTGTCGCCATCTACTGCCTGAAACCATCGTCCTTTGCGGGCGGGACGTCGCACGCGACGCCCAGCAGCGCGGCAAATTACGATCCTCTTGTCACATACCCATACCCTTGGCGTTATGGGGTTTCATCCCTGAACAGAGCCTGGTCCGGCGCCTAATCACCTTGAAATACCAAACTTGTTGGAAGTCTAACCACAGGGAATACCGCTCTATCTAGCAGTGAGCGCTATGCGCACTAGGGGCTGACGCCAAGACTTCCCTAAGGCGTGGACGTCAGCCACTTGCCAGTCACGATCAGATGGCCAAACTAACCCGGGGAAAGGCTTCGATCAGGTTCCAAACTAACCCTGGACGAGGTTACGGCCAATTTTGAAAACGGAAAATTCCAATCAAAAGCAGGTCTCAACTCGAAAAGTGTAGCAGTAAAAGGCCCATGGTGAGTTGTTGCACTCCCTCAAATGAACGTCACATCCTTTTGAAGGCAGTGGGCATGGTGATTGGGGCCGCGCGATCGTCCCTAACGTCGCTGGTGGAAGGACTGAGTGGGAAGTGGCCAATGGCCTTACCGCAGCTCTTTCACAAATGACGCTGCCACTAACCGCCCGCCTAGCCATCGCGCCCACTGCCTCTGAAACGAAAACACGTCGTGTGCGTGCTAAGGGCACCAGCATAGCAGCCGCCAGCGTGACATGTAGTTGATTAAAAGTAATATTGAAGAGTGGAGCAATAAAGAGTAAGCACTGCCGAAAAGTCATTACATGGAAAGTTATTAAGTTCTTTGAGCTTCTTCTATAAGGATGTTTCTGCACATTTAACGGCAGTGCGTCGATGGTAATGGGCGTTGCGGTTCTCGCCACCTTCATTCGTGGAAGGGCTGAGAAGAGTGTGGCCATGCGCGCTCCCGCAACTTCCGCAAACTTTCCACCAATGACGCTGCAAACAACCACCCGCCTACAGCAATCGCGCCCGCTGTCTTTAACTTGCTGATGACGATGTCAGACAATGGCGTGCAACAGCCAGTCTGTCTCATGGGACGATGTCAGACAACAGTGTCTGACGATATATCGTTCTAAAAATATAGATGTGCGAACAACCAGAAGTTTTCTGAAAATTAGTTTTTTTTAGTTCCTGAGACGAATATCACGGTTGCTTGGTACCAACTGCCTAGCACTCGCGCCTTAGGCACTGGCGCCCAAACACCCTAACCGCCATGTTCGCTGAAAACTTGTCACAAGGGGTAGTATGATCTCCTGAACATGAATATCACATCCGCTTGGCCCGGATGGGGTGGGGGATGGTAAATATCACATGTGAAATGAGAAAAGCCACGAAGAAAATGCGACCCACCTCCTTTACAACGTCCGTGAAACAAAAAAATCAACTATCAAAATAAATTTTTCTCAGCCCAAATAATTTTCTCACCCCCCCCCCTCCCCTGTTGGGGAATCCCCAACAAGGACACGCCCCGGCGCGAACCCAACCTGCATCTGCTGATTCTTCCGAGATAGTGATCTCTGCCTCTGCTAACATGAGGCAACCTCAGCGAGGGGGATGATATTTACTATTGCTGGTAGTCAGAGAGGGTCGTCCTTGTCTGGCCGTATTTCTGTAATGCCCTAGTGCATCTCTTGGCTTGTAAGGACCGAGAATTCGGGTCAAAATAGACAGGTGACTCGGTTCCTTGTAACGCAGCAGTTTCATGCCGAGCGAATGATCTGACTGCGGAGAAAAAGTTGGTAAAAACTTCGCTTGATGTCGCAAGACCGGTGCAGTAAATGGAAAGTTGCGTCAAAGATTGCAAGATCGCTACCTTCGTCTCAAGCGTTTCTTGACATATTTTGATCACGAGCGTTCACTTATTTCCGAATTACTAATTTTCAACGAAGAGAAATGTACCGTCCCACGCGAAAATCATGGAGAAAATGGCTCGTCGTCAACGTGTTAAGCCCAACATTAATGCCAGACCAACTGCACAGCGAAAGACATAGAAAAGCTGTACTTCATCGCACGGTCAAGCTTACCCCAGAAGTGAATCTAATCAGGCTACCAGTAATCAGAGATTGCACATGAAGATACCAGCATCAGTGCTGTGTTGCTGGCTAGAGTCAATGTGCCCGAGAGCGAGACCTTTCAGAACAAGACAATGCATGGCCTCCCGCTTAGTGCCACCACCCTTGCAAATAATTACGACAATAAATAAAATCTGGGCACCTTGTTATTTCCTTCGAACGCTTCTTTATCAACGTCTTCTCTTATCCTGCAGAGGGAGGCCTAGAAAAGACCCTTTGGCCGAGAAACATATCAGTAAAGAATACGCAGCCCAGACAGAAGACGTGGATACGAGGGCGGAAGATACCCAAGATGTTCCTCGATAAGCAGGAGCAGGCTCTCGTCCATCACCTTCATGTACACCAAAATATGAAGCCATCTCCAATCGCAGCCGGACTGGAGAAGGCCTATGGAATTCACGTCACCTCCAAACAGCTGCGAAACTTCTTGTATGGAGTCACCCATGGACAGCTACCTGGGGACCAGCACTCTTGATCTGGAAGACCTCCAGCATCAAACAGCTCTAACAACGTTGCTACGGTCCATCCCGTGACTGCGTTTATCATCTTCACCGCAGTCATGGGTTGATCAAGGCGGGGGTTGATGTTATGGATAGGCCAATATTTTCTGTGGACCCCGGACTGAAGGTGAATGCTGACTGTTACATCGAGCAACTCGAGGAGAATATCCTGCCTTCATGTCGTCACCTGTACCATCTTGGAAACTTCGTACTGCTACAAGGTGCCAGCACATGGAATCGAGGGGCGTTGCAAAAATTCTCGCCTACTTGGAATCGAAGAACGTCGAGTACCTGATGAAGACGAAATATCCAAGTGCCATCTGCCTCGAACCCCCTTGATTACAGGGCTCTGGCGTATTTCAACAGAGTGGTCATCAACGACCTTGCTGAACTCAGGTCCGAATCACGGTCGTTGGCAGAATCTCTCGATGGCGCTCGTCCAGAAGGCTGTGGCGGAGTATCGCGATAGTGTACAATGTGTTGTTGAATATGGTGGTGGAAATGTCCAATCAGAATTCAATAAAGTGTAACTTATATCGCCTTGAAAGTCGAGGAAGAAAAGTGTCTTTTTTTTGCCCCCCCCCCCTGTAGCATCCAATTATAGGCAAAATGTTCAAATAACAACCCCGACTTCTTAGGCCACATGACTGGAATGATTGAGACTGATTACTACCAGATAAGAGAGCAGCAGGAGAGGAACATCTTTTTGACACACATCAAATCCAATGTAGGAGTCATTTCCTGTATGAAAACAGAAAACAACCATCTCATACGAACATGAGCGATTTCCCTGCCTCTTGAGAATTGAAAGCCCAGAATAGAGTCTGAAGACATAATGGTAAGATCCCGTCACGTGAAAATAAGTAAACAAATCTGAAGAGATGTGCGATCACTGCAATTTAGCCCAAAACTTAGTGATCATTGAGCTCTTCGCTTACTTGCGTAGCCAATAGAGAACACTTTGGGCAATGAAGATCGCAGTGGTTCAAAGAACTCTCATAAACGGAATGAGGATATACGAGGGCCTGGAACGTCATAGACGTGAAGTTCCACGAGGGCCCCTAGTCTTCATAGGCTTCGAAACCAGCGAAAATGCCTCAATGTCGGTTACATTGGAGATGTTGTAACTCACCAATGGAATGATCCCGACGGGTGGAAAAAGAAAGAAATTAAAAGAAACTTAAAAAGAAAAAAAAACAAAAAAAAAACGGAATTCACAAGACGTTCCCTAAAACACATCAATCAATGAATCCAGTTGAATCCACTTCTCCACTGGTTAGTACAAATGAATCGCACGAAATGTTCCACTAAGAACTTGTTCTCTCCGACAAAAAAAAAATCAAAAAAAGTCGATGGCAAACCTTCAAAATCCGGAATAGGCAGGCGACTCGCGAAGAGGTCATTTGCAGAAACCATTCTGCGCTGAAAAAGAGAGCTATATCATTCCAACAGCATGCGAGTGGCTCCATAGAAAAAACAAGCCAAGTAAAAAGATTTTTGTGAAACTTGAAGGCATTCTCAGGACACATTTTGCTCAGAACAAACATTTACGCGTACTCTTTCGTATTGAATGGAAGAAGTGCCCTCCAAAAACTGCTTTGAGGTGGTATATTTCGCCAGAAGCTTGCCTCTGGGGGTACTCTGAACGCATCCAGGTAACCTAAAACACCTACAGCTCGCGTCACAGAACTGCTTTGGCGCCGGTGTTCTAAGCAGGCGTTTTTACGCAAAGGTGGAGTCATTTTGATGTTTGTAGCGAGGGGAGAGGGGACTACTCCTGGGTATGAAACTCCGGATAAGTCTCCCTCCTGAGAAACTGCTATCTAATTCTGCTCCAAGTGACGCTACTTCTTTTCGGGAGGGGGAGGGAGCATCTTCACTGAATTTCTGCCCTTAGGGAATAATTGTGAAACCTAGGTCCTGATTCAACTGTTCCGTGGTACGTGGCCTTTCAAAATGGAACTGGTATCGTTCGCATCGTAGCATATCCTTCGTATCACTGCTACATTCTTCGTATCACTGCCTGCTGCGTATCGACGTGAATCCACATAACTGCCCCTCCTCATCCTCAGGAAAATCGCGCTCACTAAGTAGTAGTTTGAAGGGTGGGTGAGAGATGGGTGAATGCTTCCCGAGACTAATAGTTTAAGAGCGGTCCCTCGGTTAAGTTGGTATGGCGCCAAGAAATCTGGCTCGGATTCGAAACCGATTTCTTTCCATGGCTCTTTGAGAAGCCGTCTGCTATTTGGAGTGACATCTTCAGACGGAAACTTTTCGAGTTCGTTTTCCAAATGAACAAGGACACGTAATTGCAAATTATCGTCCTTCACTTCCAGTGCGCATAATGAAAAGCGAATGAAAACCTTTCGAGAAACATAGAACTAAACGCTGAGACATCTGTTGACCAAGAAGTTGTGAGACAAGTCAGCTGTAAGAGACAGTCAGCCATTTATAGGAGCCCTCGCACAAATTTGGGATTACTGGGATTTTTACTTCCGTTTCAAGCTGTTATTGTTTGATAACTGTTGTTAAACGCCGCAGTACGCGATCCGAAAGCTATAGATATACAGGGGGGGGGGCAAAAAAAAGTCATTCCGGCCGAGTCACATATGAGCGAAGTTTTCGCAGCCCAGACAGAGGAAGTGGATATGAGTACCAGGGCGGAAGATACCCAAGATCTTCCTCTATAAGCAGGAGCCGGCTGCCGCCATTCACCTTCATGTACACCAAAATATGAAGTCATCTCCAGTCGCGGCCTGAGTGGAGAACGCCTTTGGAATTCACGTGGCCTCCAAACAGCTGCGG
>MU913529.1:0-17138 GCA_036418165.1 Cooperia oncophora | reverse complement strand
TGGACGCGAATATGCCATTTCTATGTCTTGTCATGACAGTTACGCACTTGCCGCGTCCTTTAAAAATCTCAAAATTGCATACGCTACTTCTACTCTATTTACAGTCGATTAGGTAATCAGCAATCAGTTCAAAACTATTCCGCCTTCGACGAGATGACGCAGACGATCAGACATGACGTGACACAGTAGCGCCCCGCGTGCCCCTTCTGTTCCGAATTCCGCCACTACATCTACAATAATCGTTCCAAATTTTAGGCATCGGAAGTGGTAAATGTCACCTTGGAAAACATTGCTAATATGATGGACATGGTACGGTAGAACCCGATCACAGGGATTTTTCTAGAAGACTCAATAGACTCCTAATGCTCAGAATGATCTTCTAATTTAATTGTAATAATTGATAGGAAGCGATCTTTTCAGTTCTAGTCCTCAACTATAAGCTTAAAAGATTACCACGTCTCGAATGTTCAGAAAATATGCTTCAACTCTTTTATTGATGTATATAACAATTAAGTCCTACACAACATGTTTACTAAATAAATAAGTAATAAACAGTTACCAGAGATTGGCGAATTACAGCTTGGAAGCCGACTTGGTGCTGAACATGTCGGGAAATATATGTGGAGACCGGATGTTTTCACAGAAGTACAAGGAATAGGCGGTTTACAGTACCCCCGAAAAATAAATGTGAAATCAAATGTGTCGGACCCGTGAAAGCACGCAAATGGGGTACAGCGTAAGACGGTATGGTCACCCGAATTTGAGTAACCGGGCGCAGCCTAGTCGAGAACTCTCTGTACAATGGGTTTGCAACTCGCCGTATTTAGCACTCAATTCGATATGCAGTTCCGGAGTAATGGGAGCACTCGGCAGTGTCTCTGTGTCTCTTCCACTAAGTGAGCGTGTAGACGACCAGAGTAAAGAAGAGTACGCTTTGTCGTTGCTCCGCAATATTAGCTCAATAAATAACGCTCTAGTGACGTCTACCCTCTATGCTCAAGCCTTGTAAAGAAAAGAGAGGCTACCAGTTGTGGCTTGGGCCCTTCACAACAACGCCAGCGCCAGCAAAACATATGTAATCAGCACCCAATGAAAAACAGAATCAAAAACAACCAAACTTAGACACTTACAAAAAACAAATAGACGAAGCGAACGATATATGTGTATATTTGTTTATTCATACACTGACGAATTAACTGGCCGTGAACCAAAACGTTACCTGCACCTACTCATAAGGCTGATGCAATCCCAACAACTCAAATCCCTATGTGCTACAAGAAACTGAGAGTCAAGATAAATCAGTAAGCTGCGGTGGAAGGCATTCCATACTTCGCGACTTTGTGTTCTCCCGATCCGCGTGTCGAGTTGATTTTGTCGCGGGGCGGGAACAAAGAGCATCAAACGCCCATCGCGGGCGGGAAATCGCCTTACTGCGGGTGGAAAAGAGTCACATGGCATACAGTTCGTTGTAAAGCGTGAGTATCATTTCCTTCGGCAACAAAAGCTAGGACAAAAAAAGGAAGGCTTCTATAGGTCTACATATAGAACTGCGTTTCATACTCGCGTCAAGCGGTGGGCAGCGTTTTGAGCGGCACAGGCCACTCAATCTGGGCGACGCGAGCAACAGATAGTACTTGGTCTATTCGAAGCGCCCAAAACGCTGGACGATACCTGTACTTCCCTCGTCGCTAAAACGCTGTCGCAGAGTATGAACCACTCTTGGAGAATCTGTGAGGCTTCCATCCGTAAAACTCATAAGTTCCAAACTAAGGCAGCGCTCATAGTTCGGAACTCCTTTGAAGTCCCACAAATGAACGCCCACCTGATTCGCGCGATGGCCTGCATCGCCAACAATGAGCGCTGCCCAAGCTGCGGGTGATCATCGTTCTTCTCCGAGGTACTTCTCCGAGCCTTCCCAGATTTGTCGTCGTTCTTCCTCCAGCTGTTTCACTGTTTCTACTTGATCCTCCCACATATCCACTTCAGGATCCTTGATCATTGAGCAGAATGATGTTAGTATGGTCTGGAATCACTTATTCTATTGGAACTTTGGATTTCAATGATCAAGGAATGGAAAACCTTACTTTTGGTTCACAGACCAAAGTTGCGCGTGGTCCCCAATCATACGTGATCACCTGAGTTTCCTGTCGATCAGAAGACTTTGCAAACGAGATATATCCTAAACGGTGCAGGGTATTGTACAGACAGCCTTTTTCTATACAATATAATAGAAACTGTGGCGCTGTACGGCTTGGAGGGGCATTTTGCACATTCGTTAGCTCCTCTTGTTGCAGGTTCATGTTGATTAAGAGGCCTTACTTTGCTCACACCTGTAACTACTTGTAAAGCTGCAAAATAGTACAAGTCAGGTGCTTTAGTTACGAGAATTTCCAGGTCCTCACCGAGCCTTCACAAGCCTGCAGAAGCTTAGCTGAGCACCGTTCCGTGCCCCCACCAAGCCGAACTGCGCCGAAAGGATAAATGCTTACCATTATGGATGAACTCGGCAGTATGGGAAGGGGAGATCAGTTTCTTGATGTCTCCAAAGACAGCATCTGGGGTATCGTATGAGAGACCAAGTGATTTCTGAAGAACAAACATGGGTCAAGCAGAAAATGATAAGCGATGAGAAAGTACGATGCCAAACGTAGGTGGGAGAGGGGGACACACGGCGAAACTAGACCACACGACTTCGACTCTGGTCGACTGCACCGTCTTGATTCTTGGCCATAATACGATCTGATCGTAAAGTATAAACGCGCTTCAAGACCGAGCCTGTCGGAATAAAGGGATCACTGTCTCCGTGAGAGGCGCAGACGGGAAAGCTCCACCGTACCGCCGCGTGCCCCCTCCCCTCTCCCCCAACTAGCGTGGAAATCGATAATGAAGATATGATCAATAAACTCACAAGGAAATTCTGCAACATTGCTTCAGTGATGCAAGTGACGTTAGACTTTCTGCTTTTCGACAGGAATATAAACATAAGAATAGCCGACAGCAAACCTCTCTTTGCCTGGGCCTAAAAGATCTATTCCAAATGATTAATAACTGATTTTTCGGTAGAAAAACTCTCACCATAGTATCACCAGTGCTACATTCCTGCATGGGCTCTATCCGAACAATGTGTGATTGGTTGGCTCGATGTATGACCTGAGAAGTGAGACTCAGAGAAATCTGGGCACAGTTCGGCTCGGTGGGGGCATTTTGCACATCGAGGGCGCTGTTTATCGACGGGGGGGGGGGCATTCTGCTTTTCATAGATTTGCCAACCCATCTAGGTACCCTTTTTTCGAGTTGACACGTTTTAGGATGGTGGCTAGACGATCTTGCTCCAGCTTCACAAGCGTTCACAAGTTTTACCAGAGTGAGATTTGTAAACCGGAACCAGGGAAGCAATTGTGCCCCCGTCGATAAACAGCGCTCACATTGAGTACTGCCGGTGCCTTCTACCCCTGAAGACCGGCAAATTGCTGAGGCTATGAAGCAGGCTTCATTTACTCATGACAAGAGTCTACAGGTCTTAACAAGGTTAGACGTGCAATTTTACAGGAACCGGCAAAGGAAATTAGCGAACTAACAAATGCCCCTCCTGAGCCGAGAAACGCCAAAATTCAATTACATCAAACCTTCAATTGTTAGGATTACCTTGCAACCAAATGAACGTTGAAGAACATTGCTCGCTTCCCTTAGTACGTGGCTGTACTCCCTCTTGGAAAAGAAATGCTGTTTTTGGGCTACAATATCCTTGAGAGCTCCGTCTTTTTCCTTAAACCAAAAATAGCACGAAAGTTTCTAAAGGTGAAAGAGAAGGTACAGAATTGGCAAGGAACAGCAACCCACGTACGTTAGAGGACGCATGGAGCAAGTGACGAGCTAGATGGCCCAGTTTTGACGTCCTTGTTGCCTGTGTTAAGCCCTGAAAGTTGGTCTATACGTGATACATAAACTCAAGCTCTCTAACGCATATCTAGGAGTTGGAGAGGGTGTGTCTGCGTACTTCATTTGAACATGGCGTACGACACATCTCTCGTAGTAGGCCCACCCATGGAGAAAAACAGTTATCCTGTGCTTGTGCTTCAAATACTGATAACGAATCGTTTGGAAAACGAGCAAGATCTACAAAGGTAGCCGCGCTACACTTGAAGTGTAGTCGCATAGCCACGCCACCCATCTGGTTATGGAATAGTGAATTGAGGTAGACTAAATGAACTGCTAACGGAGGCGTGGATTCATCCTACGGCCTATTTCCGATGCGTGTAGCGCGTGGGTTCTGCCACTTGGGTTGCCCTACGCTTTTGTGACCTTCGAGCCTGAGACATTCTGGAAATAACGACCTTTTTTGGAAGAACTTGTCGCCTCTTTATTGCGAATAAAAAATACCAAGAAAATATGAATAATGAATGAATATGGAGAACAGCGAGCGCATAATATTACTGATCGTTCCGTGCTACCTTTAGCGAATTTTTCATTTAGCAACAAAACCGCAGTGAAGAACAACTTGGAATTAAACGTCACACAATGATGCAAATTTTAAATTATATGCGCGCATAATAATATGATGTCGGTATTGCACATCCCTTCTTACGCCTCTTTTCCGCGGAAACAACTATGAGAGGCGTGAAAGCAGGGATGTTACGTAAATACACGAAGGGTAGCCGTGTAATTGCACACCGCACGCGATTACCGTAACCCCAAAACTGTTTGCATTCGCCCATGGAGTGCAAATGAGGTGCTAATAGGTTGGTCACAAACGTAAGCGAAACACATGACCAACATAGTTACCTCTAATATTAAATGGATCCTACGCTAATATACGTTCCAAGAAACTCATGCTTCCTTTGGCCTTTGTAAAAACGGCGAAGTTTGCGGTTTTCACTCGGCAGCTACGCACTAATGAAGAGTATTGTTTTCAACAAGTTGTCTGATCAGCCGTTTCACTGACATCGTAGGGTGTTTGTTCTTGGAGGGTTTATACACGATTTCATTCCAATCCATTTTGTATATTGAACTGAAGGAGGCATTTGAATTTTTCAGGTATCAGCGGCTGGAGCAGACCTACAGTCTAACGGCGCCTTCCTCATCTTGCGAGGTCTCGATTTCCTCTGTGGTTCTAAGTTTGGATGCGATTTTCCCTTTTGTAATGCGGGGTCTGATTCATGGCCAAACGTTCTTTCCACGCGGCTAAATCTCTGTCCCAAAGAAGAAGAAATATCCACTACCGCAGACACCCATTCAAGGTGCTGCTTCGCTCCTCGCTCGGAAAGGAAGCCACCAACCTTTCGTTTCGAGCGAAAGGCAGCGTCAGCAGCTAGGGATCAAGATCTCAATGTAGCGAACGCCCGCGTCCACCGCCGTCTAGTCTAGGAGTCATGAATAGGGATATTTGAGGAGCATCATGAAAATGCGTCGTGTGCGACCGCACCGTACAACTGCCAAAGCTTAGAATTGAGCTGGCTTGATGTAAGGTATAGGGCAGCTTTGAGGTGCCGTAGCACGCACCGCAATATCGGATGCCCAACCAGCTGTGTTAACCCCTTGCCATAATCCCCACTCTTGAACCCTCTTGCGCGCTGGAGTTCGCTACTTCAAAGATAGCCTAAGTGGGTCTGCTGGCCACGTGGATGAGCTAGCTGGTCTTCCTGTCGGTCATTGAATGGATGTGATTTCATGTTCAGGAAGTCGAACTACGCCTGGAGACCTACTTTACACAAATCGAAGACGGAACTCCAACTTCGAAAACTGGGCAGTAAAGGATAAATTGTCCCAAAAATTGCAGAGTGACGAGAAGCATTGGTCATTTTTCGATCTACTCCCGAAATCCTGTACATCTTCAAACTAATGCGATTAATTCGTTTCATCAATACTACAATTCTTTATTTCTTCAATTCGTCAATTCTTCCGATAAGAGACGGGAAGACCGTACCAGTTACCAAAGTAGAAGTAGTACGGAATGGTTAGCTACGGAATGTTTCCTTGAAAGCTATCTTAATAAAGAACCCCTTAATACACGTAATGACCAACCTATCGCACCACAGTTGCACTCCATGGGCGAATGCAAACAGATTTGGGTTACGGTAATCGCCTGATGTGTGCAATTACACGGCTACCCTTCGTGTATTTACGTTAACATTCGTGAAGAAGGTCTCCTTCTGTGAACGAGATGCTTCGTTCACAAACCAGATTTCTCCATTGGAGATACTCCGGCGGTTATCTACTGAAGTTGCTCATGAAGCCAAAACTCCTAAAGTTGTCATCCCTCCCGCTATCAAGGTGAGTTTCCTTTGAGTCTGCACAGCTTTTGTTCTTCTTTCTATTTTCAGTTTTTGTTATTTTTAAGGGGCCCAGTTAACTGTTTTGAGAGGCTCTGTGCAATTTGGTGACGGCAGAAGTAGGCTAGGCAGTACGTTCCTTCTCGTAGCTTGCCCGCATCTTCTAACGGTGATCTACCTTCCACCGTGATCCAAAGATGTTTTTTCCAAGCATATAAAAGTCCGATGGAAAAAGATTCTTCAAAACAGGACACATTCCAGCGAGGACCAACGGATTTGCTTCAAGCGTTGTCGGAGACGGTCGGTGTCGATCCAACAGCGCCTCATTTTGCTTTCATCGATGATCCTGCCATGATTCCTAGCACAGCAGCCACTAAGAGGACCTACTATATGGCTAAGGTATGTTTGAACGGTATGGCTTGTTCCTAGGGAGAGCCAAATAGATTATATGCTGAAGGACTCTGGTTTCGCCCTATTTTCTCTATACCTTTCAGGAAATGGGTAAACGCGCTGCGCGTCAATTAGCAGAGGAGTGGCCCACTTTGTTCGCCCTTGACCGTGATGATCCTTACCTCCCGGCTTTTCGACCTCAAAAGCCAGCAGATCCGTTGCAGGTAAGTTAATCTTCATAGGAACCAATTCTTCCTAGTAGAACAGTCTAACCCTTTCTTAGGTTGAACCCACAGAGAAGAATGTTTTGGCAATGATCGAGAAACGAGAAGTTGAAGATGCTGTGAGGCTGTACGAGAGGATAAGAGCGGATAATATCGAGGTCTCACAAGAAACTCAGGTAGCTGCTTTTTCAATGGAGCAGGATGGGTCTTCCTACGGTATTCGGACCAGAGCTTTACTTCATGGCCCGGAGATAGAAGGGGCGTGGCTGCGTACTTCATTGAACATAGCGTAGGATGCGTTTCACTCGAATGTTTCCATTTGGGACAGCTGCCATCCAGTCTTGTGCTGGCGAAAAACATGGCTGGAGTAGTGCCATGCCGAATAATCTTACCAGAGGCGTAGTCTTCGCCCTATTTCCTTGGGGCACGCAAGCCACGCCCACTCAAATTTCTGAGACAATATAGCGTTGTGTGATTAGAGTCATAACTTCAGTGGTTCAGCAGATTTGCCAAGCTTGTCCCAAAAAGGACGCTTATCTCATGCAATGCCTACACAATTTTACAAAGAACTAAGGCAGATTTCAGCCAGGCAGGGGGCAGCCAAAGGCTAAGCGACAATCGGTACAGGCCATACCTAATCCATGTAAATTTCCTAGTGACTCAAGTGGCCCGTGCTAACATTTCGCAGACTCATTCAAGGAAGTTTACAGGTATTCACACCAATGGACAAACAAAAAAGGCGCCAGATGCCCGTCTTTCCCCCCCCCCCCCCCACATTTTCCCAGCGGAACAGCGCGAAATTAGGCATGTAGTTGTGATGCCGACACGCGCCATTTATCTGAGATGTTAAAACCTAGATTGCGAGCTGATTCAAGTTGGTTCCTGACTACCAATGGCAACAACTATGTGCCGTATTTCTGAAGTGAGGAAAGAAATCGGAAATAAGGTTATTATGCGCGCTTTTGGCGAAAACGAACCAAACAAATGGACACCTGTAAGTATACTTGTTTACTTTTTATTAACTGTGCACTTTCTCATTAATTTTTCAGGCAGGATTGGCGGACTTGTTGTTCGAAGTGCTACTCCATAAACCCCGAAGTTGTGATCGAATATACATCCGCTGGTTAAATCAAGTATGCTCACAACTACTTTGCCTTATCTTTTTTCCCGCAGCTAGTGCCACAGGACGGATTCCCTCCCTCAACACTTTAATTACTGAGTGCGAGTTATTGAAGTGTAAATACCTGTAGGAGTTTGCGAGCATTCGCGCTGCGGTGGATTATCTCTCGTTCCCCATCGATCTTTTCGGTACGTGCCCATGAAAGCCCTGAAATTACCAGTGAAACATACAAAAAGTAGGAGCAGACGTTCATAACTTTACTGCTAAGTCGTCCCCGTGCCGACATGATAATTCGAACTGGGACTGGCAAAAGAAATTAGGCCATAGAGCAATACTGGCCCCCCAAACCGAACAGCTTAACCTATATGTCTGCATGGGACTCTTTTTACCTTAACTATTTCGGCGAATTTTGAGTAATTTTCTATCCACGAGCTGTATACCATCCTCAAATTCCCCTTACTGTTTCAATGTCCATTCATGGAAACAACTATGGCAGAAAATCAATGAGTTAAAACTCGCGAATTGGCTTCCTGAAGTTACGTTATTTATCCCTTTCTCCAGTCGTCAAATACTGTTCCTCACCCTATCGTTTGAATTTTGCAGATTCGCCACTCCTAGAGAGCGTAGCCAGAGCTAAAGCAGCGGCACAAAGGTATTCATTAAACATAGACCCATACAGGCCTAGGAAGCGGGCGCCAAGGAAAACGCTTTCAGGAATTCGCTTCATCTGGAGTCCTTATGCGTGAAGCAATATGCACGCGCTGATTTCTATAGCAAGTTTCAAGGAAGCAAAGGGTTTGATGAAGGAAATGGCTGAAAAGAAAGTGAAACCAACCATAAGCACGTGGAATGCCATGATCGTATCGGCCTAAACAGGTTGGAAGGTACTTTTAGGCGGACGTGATGTCTGTTGCGCGTGGATCTGACTTCAAGTATCACCTCTTTCTTATCGATGAACGCCCTAGCGGACACGTTTGCTGCGTTTGATGGAACGTGATTGGTGAGCATGCTTGCCGTTGGAAGTCAGCCATCGCTTGAAACCTACCGAATTATTCTAAATAATATTGTGGAGTCGATTCCGAACAGTGATTCTAAGGATGCTGAAAAGAAGACGGATATAATCTTGGTTGGTGGATGTTCCGGCGCAGTTCCGCGACCTTGGGGGGAGGGCATATTGCACTGCTACTTTCCATAGTCGTGTTCATTGCTTCACAACAGTTCACAAGTTACACTCTTTGGCTGGGTTCAGTTCATAGGTTCTCTCTACTTGGTGGCTCAACAACACGACGATGGGAAGCAGCGAGGTGCAAAACGCCCCCTCCCGTCGCTGAACTGCGCCAGTCTGCCCGTTCACTTCCTCATTCATTTTCTTTCATCTTCCATTGCTTGCTGTCGTTTTTTACTGGCCTTTTACCTGCTGGAAAATATTCAAGTGCACTAAGGTTTTTCTTTCAGGGCGTAGGAATTACATGGCTTTCTGAGATGCTCTCTGATTTGGAAGCTCGTTCTTCACTTGAACTTTGCTCTGCTAAAGACCATCTGTTTTTCTTGGATGCCATGGGAGTCGCTTACCAGTACGTGATCGTAAGAGTGTTTATTGCCGCTACGGCACGTCCTCGCGTTGGAGGGAACTCTCGGAAAACACCCCCCCCCGCCTCGAAAGTCTTCGCCTGTGGCACGAATCTCCTTCCCCATCCTACCTGCTATTTTGTTATACTCTTCTATCCTCCTACCACTTTTCCGGGTTTTTTTTCAGAATTCTGCAGTTTTTCTTTAAGAGACTGTTGCAGAGGGGATCTACATAATGCATGTGAAACGAGAAAAACAATAAAAAGTCGGGAAATGAGCAAGAGAATCGTAAATTGTTGCTTCGTCGGCGCAGCAATGAGCGCGACGTTTCCTTATTTGTACTACCCTTTCGATTGGAGCATCGGATTTCATGTAGACAAGGACATGGTAGACACTTATGTCTATTTTTGGTCATATGTCTATTCTCGACCAATACCACCTAAAATCGTCGTCATCACCAGGCGCGACGTCGCACGCGACGCCCATTACGATTCTCTTGCCATGTACCCGGACTGTCACTTCAGCGAACAGAAGCATTGTTCTTAAAGGAAAATACTGCCTCATTTTCTTCTCCCTCTGGCGACCAAATACTACCCCCATTGCTGGGAACCCCAACGTTCGACGTGACCTGATCATCGCAGTTGTTGGTGACGTGTCAAAGTCACCATGTTATGAACCCTTCTGTTCAGCGCTGGAAATATGGAAATAGCCGAACGCCTGGTGAAGCTTTACGAAAGTTCGGCAAATAAAGTGAAGCTGCCAGTCCTCCCAACAGAAGGAATGTGAGTATATGAACCCTGTATTGGAATTTGCAGAACAACTGATAGAGTGCGCTTCCAGATTCTACAACCGTTACCTTCTGCTTTTCATCGAGCGAACAACTTCAATGGAAGAAATCGAAAAGAAGTACAAAGAACTTGTTCCACGACTTGTTGGAGTATCTCGACAACTCACTCTGGCAGTAGCTGAGAAACTGAAGGTAATGGATGAATTTTTCAAAGTTGTATACTTGAGTAAAAAGCCGTAGGGCTCCAGCGACACATTTAATGAGAGTTAGTTAAAATTTGGAAACCTCTCATTATTCCCCATTCTTCCTTTTGAACGTAGGCAGACCTCAGGCGCAAACTGTATGCTATTAATCATGGATCTGTTCACCTGCACCCTCTCACCGATACAGTGGTCCTTTCCCCAGCTGAATACCGATCTTATAAAGCGTCGAAGGCTAGATCTGCGCGGCCCAGTCTGGCTGCGATGAATGCTACTGCTTATAGGGCCGATTCCCGTTTGCTCTTCCTTTTTGGGATGGTAATTCGAGCTGTAAAAGAGGGAGCAAGCACGCTCTTATAACACTTTTTGCTATTGTAGATATAAAGCCTAATTATGACCTATCAATGTTCCAGAATTTAGCGTTTGATATTCCGCATCCTTTAGCACTCCCTCCGTTGGACTCTTCTACATCGATTGATTGAAGATGGCATTTGTGCTCGCCAACTGGTCGATTTTCGTGTAGCACCAACATTTAGGAATCTTCTGACGGATGTTCATTACCAGGTAATGATATCGAAATTGGCGCAGTTGGGCTTGGTGGGGCAGTTTGCTGGTTCCCATGATTCGATCAGTGTCGATGCATCCTGTTAAGGCCTGTGAACTCCTGTAAACTATGCACTTCCACAAGCTTCGTTTACTCTACACGTCTTCCCAAGGTGCAAGTTAATGGGAATTAACAAAAGACACTGGACACTAGCAAAATGCCCCTCCTAAGCGTCAGCGCCTTGAATTCCACAGCGCTAACGGTTGTATCCAGTTCTGTTGCTCTAGGCACTTTCGGTAGAGCATCGTGAACAATATGCAGATCTCATTCGCCGTTTGGTTGATATATGGGTAGAATTCAGTCGTTTCACTGGTGAGAGGCAGAAGAGACTGCAGTTCAAGCTGTCACCTAGTAATGTTAGTTGAAGTTTACTTGAAGTTTCTCCTTTTTTGTCCTGAACTATCAGGAATGAAGGTATTGTTCAGATTTCCGAGTGTGCGCTTCTGCTTGATCGGATAGGCGACTCACAAAGAGCCTACGAGCTCCTTGAGATGCTTCTAGATCCAGAGGCTTCAGAAGGAGAAGAAGCTACAATTCTGAATGCAGGTATTTCATTACTCCATAAAGCATTTTTCAGAGTAAGTGATGGGCTGATGCATTTCTTTTACAGGTTACGTCAGACATAATGCAATGTTAGAATTATTCGAAAATGCATTGAGGAGAGAAGGATCCGTACAAGTGAGTTTCAGAGCCCTTTCAGTTACTGAATATGGTGTTGCCGGGCAGGGGGGAGTACAGTAACAAGTGGCCCTAACTCGCACGGTGTGCGGTCTCAAAACCCTGGTTGGTTTCCAATAGGTCACCAAAAACTTGGTTCTCTGGGGTCTATAAATTGGTATCAGAATTTTCTGCGTCGAGAAAAACAGACCAACACATCAGTTACCCCCGTCATTGCATGGGCCAAGTGGCATTCGAAGGTCACCACGATTTTAAGTGAAAATTTCGTTGACTAAGTAGGAGAACCTGAAAAAGGCGTCGCTTTACCAAACGCTTTTCTGCAAGACTGTAATAAGTGGGCGGGGGGTCGTCGTGGGCGGAGTCGACTATATCATTATATGAAAGACATTTAACCATGTGTATGGGTGCTACAACGGAGTTGCGAAAAAAAACTAGTGTTAGTAGTATTTACAGAGTATAACTTGTGCAAGTTCTGTTCCGCAGAGAGACGTGGCCGAATCTGGGGCAGTAGCTTTTTTGGGGTTTACTATACGTACAACGAAGCATAGTGTAGATGGTGCTCCGCGCAAGAATGCGAAAGTCCAGAGGAGTCCAAAAATTTTGCGATTTTTTTCTTCTCGAATATTCCAGTGCGTAATACTTTTCTCAGCGGTCTGGAATAGAGAGAGATTTCATAGAATTTAGCGATCGACTACGAGATTTCGTTACCGTTTTTTTTTCAGGGCCGCAACTTGTGTAGAGATTCTGAGCGTCAGTTTACCAAGAAATAAGCTGGAACCTCTGGTACAACGAATACATGATAGGGTCAGGCCTGATCTTTCTTTCTTTATCTAGTGAGTAATCCATGAGGGATTCTGCACGTCTTGTTTTGGCTCGGCGATTGCGGTCATCTCCTGTATTTGCGGCGCGCCAGCCTGTTTCTCCCCATTGTTGAAAGTGAATCAACGACAGCACTGGAAAACGCTGATGCTGCCCGCCGCGCAAACACAGCCGCGTAAATCTGATGCTGGCGCCAAACACAGCCACCGTAATATGTCGCAGGCATTCGGCTACGAATAAGACCTAATGTTCCTAGTTTATTGTGGCATTATTTCTATACAGTAACTGTTCCAGAGATGTGATTTGAACCGAGATCAACATAGAATATATGAAGTGTATCGATACGGTTACGGACCTCAATAAGAGTACTGTACATACGCTAGTTTTATAAGAATTCTTGATGTTAGTCTATTTTTTATTGATAGCTTACAATCTGCTAGGCGTTAAGATATTGTTGATGTTCAGAAATTGTTGTTGGCAGTTTTGTTGTTATCAAATCAAAGTTTTTGTTTAACTTTAATTACGCAGCTCAGATGGCTGATAAAGTGATAATATGCATATGCGCGACAGAAATTAATATTTCGATTGATCGTATAATGTTTAGAATGAGTGATACAGACTTAATACAGAAACCAACTTTTCCTCGCTCTACAAAATAGGCCCTTGTCGGCTCAGGCGGGAGGCGGCAATTCTGAAAACTTTTGCAAGCTCATTGTTAAAGAACGTTTCGGTAGGACCCTGTAAATTCTTGCAAAGCTCCGGAAATGTACGTGGCTCACACTCTAGTGAGAGAATTCACAGTCCTAACTAGGTGGCCTGTAACGGAATTTCTCTGACTTCTCTGTACCGCCGAAAGCCGAGATACGCGACCCTGTAAATCTAAGCGCATTCGGTTATTTCGGTACATTTCGCTAACGCGCAGTGAAAGGAAGAATAAACGACCGGAACAAGTTCCTCTGGCGGCATCGAAAATTTGGCAAAGTTTCCTCCTCCCGCCGAGTTTGTTTTCAATTTCGCGCTTCGCCACCCGCTCCAATTACGGCCCTTATGGGTCTAGGACCGACAGATCGCATGTACCCTCGAGAGGTTGAGCGACACACAGCTATTCCGGCTCTCTCCTTTTTTTTTTTTCCTAGACGTAGCGATCATTACCGGTAAAAAAAAACGCCACGTGCATGGGCCCAAGCCACGCCTCCTGACCCGTCCGGCCGGATTGCGACAATATCAGCTACGCTTCCCTCGCCCTTTCGAAAAAGTGACCAAAAGCCGATTATCTATTTAGTGCTGATTTTCGACTACATGGCTTGGCTGTGGATGTGCCACTTGTGGGCCATGAATGGGAATGAATGGTAATGTTCATTAGATACGTTGGTCCCCCCACAGCTGGTGTCAAGAAGTCTGTAAGGGAGGGGAGGATGCCTAATGATTCGCAGGGAAGATCAGCTCATTGAGAGAGTTTATGATATACCAGATTCACTGAAAATCAGAGATGCCGGGGGGTGGTGGTGGGATGAGTGAGATAGGTTTCCAGTACAGGGAAGGGGTCAGGGACGGGGCACGCCCTGCGACCCTTCTTCCCATCCCCTATTGTTCCTACCCCTTCATCTAGTTTCTCCCAGCTCCCAACCTTCTCTAGACTTTTTTCCAAAACCTCCAAGTTCTCCACAAAAAACTGCCATCAAGCGGGAGGTAAATAGCCTACGTGAAACGGGAAAACCCGAGCGGAAAGGTAAACAACCAACAACCTTTCTCTCGGAGGCAAATACGATCTCTCTCCCTCTACAACCTCACTCGCTGGGAGTTCCCAAGACCACTGGCCAAAAAGCAGCACAAAGGTAAAGTGAGCCGTTTCTACTGAAGCCTTTGCTACTGTTGCGTTGTTCATTTCATTCCTACTAAAAATGTAAGGATGTGCCACCATTCGCCATATGTTCACCATCGCTAAGGCGTTTGAATGGTATTTAGCCAAGAGACGAGCTTAGAGCGACCTGTAGACTCGAGCTGATGTTCAGTTACCATTTTTGCTTTCATCAACTTTCTCATACTAGTCGTTCGAGCGTGAATACGGAACATGTGAAATGAGGCGTCCTCTGCCACATTTCGCGCCAATCAGCGCTCTTCGATTTGGGAGGGGCATTTTGCGCTTCCGTTTGTTCCTTCCGTTAGTTCCTATAGAATTGCACGTCACAACTTGCTGACTTCTGTGGATTCTTGTGAAGTGTAAGCGATGCTCTTGCTACTGCATCGTTAACAGCATTTACAGGTCTTCTTCACAGGAAGCATAAGCAGGGATCGATGAGAATAGGAAAATGCCCCCACCAAGCCGAACTGCGCCAGCCATTCTTTTCGTTTTGATATCCTCTATTCAGTACATTCCCATTTATTTTCCACGTTTGCATTGAGCCACTTTTTGTTGTGTTACTATCAATCTGCAAGTTTTTCAACAGAATGCATTAATGTGCTGAAGTGAAAAGATCAATAAAACCGGTTCTCACCGATGTTCCCTGACAGGAGCTTCGGTAAACTTTCGCCAATCAAGACTACTCCCTCATTGCTGTCATGATGGATGCCTCGCTTTATAAATAACGTTCAGTTGCATGTAGGCCCGTCTCAAGTGGGCGCTAGTCAAGTATAGGTCCTCAGTCGGTATGTTACGTGCTAGGACGCTCGGTCACATCCTGTAGCAAGGAAAACTTTTGCAAAGTACTTTCCCGAATCCCCTTCTCTAGTACTACCCCCTCCCCCCTGCTGCCTTTCCCATCCTACCTGCCATCCCGACATCTATAGACTTTTCCAATATCTTTTCGCCTTTCCCTTTTTCTCCCAGGAAGAGCTGCAGTTTTTACTCCAAACCAAGTGTAGCGGGAAGGATGGGCATGAGGGATATATACGGGGGGGAGGAGGGGGGGGGGGCAAAAAAGACACTTTTCTTCCTCGACCTTTGAGGCGATGTAAGTTACACTTTATTAAATTCTGATTCGGACATTTCCACCATCATATTCAACAGCACATTGTACACTATCACGATACTCCGCCACAGCCTTCTGGACGAGCGCCATCGAGAGATTCTGCCACGCGACCGTGATTCGGTGCCTGAGTTCAGCGAGATCGTTGATTTCTCCGCCACTGTAGACCACCCTGTTGAGCTCCGTTCCGAACCCGGTAACCGAGGTCGTTTAGGGCAGGTGGCATCGGATATTCTCTTCACGTTCTCAACGCCCTTCAATTCCAAGTAGGCGAGAGTTTTTCCAACGCCCTTCGATTCCATGTGGTGGCACCCAATCCTGTAGCAGTACGAAGTTTCCAAGATGGTACAGGCGACGACATGAAGGCAGGATATTCTCCTCGAGTTGGTCGATGTAACGTCCGCACTTTCAGTCCGGGTCCACGAAGAAAATATCGGTCTTCCCATTCCAGGAACGTCCGGTCCATACCATCAACCCGCGCCTTGGCGACTGTGGTGAAGATGATATCCTGGACCGTAGCGACGTTGTCGGAGCTGCTCGATGTTGGAGGTCTTCCAGATCAAGAGTGCCGGTCTCCAGGTAGCTGTCCATGGGTGACTCCATACAAGAAGTTTCGCAGCTGTTTGGAGGTGACGTGAATTCCATAGGCCTTCTTCAGTTCGGCTGCGATTGGAGATGACTTCATATTTTGGTGTACATGAAGGTGATGGACGAGAGCCTGCTCCTGCTTATCGAGGAACATCTTGGGTATCTTCCGCCCTGGTACTCGTATCCACGTCCTCTGTCTGGGCTGCGAAAACTTTGCTGATATGTGACTCGGCCGAAGTGTCTTTTTTGCCTCCCCCGCAGCACACGAGAACCGGGAAAAACCGCGAAAAATGTAATAACTCAGCGGAGAAATCCAGATACGACTCCTTTCCTTTCGAAGCGATGACCAGATACATTCCCCCCTCCTCAATGGGAGTCTCCGATGTGAACAGGACGCGTGAAACAGGAAAAATCAATTATCAAAAAATTCACCAGGCCAAATAAGACCTGAATTGCCCAGCGAACCCAAGTCGTTCTGTAGGACAAAAAGTTTCACGACACGTCATTAACGCGGGGATGTAATTAGCTCCGAGATGGGCTCACCACTTTTCTGCAAGGGAGTTGGTCAACACAAACAGAAGCTCAATCCCTAGGCTGAGGCGAAAATCTCCCTGTCCCAGGTTGAAAACGCAGCCGTGGGTAGGCCACGCTGTGCGAAGGAGTTCGCCAGCGAAAGGGGCTCCTTGAGATTGCACACCGTTTCCCGCTCGACGGCAGTTTCGGAAGTTTTTTTTTGGAGAAAACCGGTAGAAAGTTGGGAAAACATAGGAAGGTGGTAGGTAGTAGAATAAGGAAGGGGGAGGGGGCTCGATGTGGGAGAGGGAACCTCTTAGGGGGTCGCATTGTGGAAAACTTCTCTACAACAGTAGAATCTGCCCTATCCGCGGATGGTCTCATCCCATGCTCTGCGACACCCCCGTCAAA
>MU913528.1:14770-28153 GCA_036418165.1 Cooperia oncophora | reverse complement strand
ACCACCACATTTCACAAAATACGATTCTGTACTCTGGTTCATGAAAAATCTTAATGTTTGCATTGAATATTTTTCTTTGACGAACGGAGATCCAACACCAGAAGAGCTGGGGCGAGGAGGGGGGGGGGAACTAGGGTACAGCATCGCGATGCGTGAAATGGTGGTGTCCTTACAATCTCCCGAAATTTCCTAATCTAGCTGTGTCTCTCCCTAGTGACGATTAGGGGGTCTACCTTCCCCCTAATCGGATCCTCTCAGCGATAGTGTTCCGTGAATCATAAAAAAATCCAAATTTTCGGGTTGAATGAATTTTGAAAGGAACAGGAATGCAACGGAGTAGAGCAGGGGCTTGGGGAATGGCACCAGAGTCATCTTGTGAAATTGCTGCGTCATTACGACCCTCTCTTGCCCGCCCCAATCCTCCACTCTTAGAGCCCCTTCTCCCCTAATGGGATTCTCCCAGCTCTAGTTTACCCTGATGAGAAACCCCATGTTTGGGTTGAATGGGAATATTGAGAGAACGGGGAATCAATAGAAGTAGAGCGGCGGGGGCGAACCAGAGTACAGCATCGTGATTCTTGAAATGGTGGCTTCATTACGCCCTCCCCCAGCCCCGAATTTCCTCTCCTTGTACGACCTCCTGGTGGGATCTTGAAGTTGGAGAAAAATTTTGCAAGGTTTTTTTTTTGCAAGATTACCGACCGCTCCTCTCGTCGGTAGAGGTTGGCTTGTGTCATATCTTCCTATTCTCCCTTACTTCTACTTTTCCGGAAAACTTCTCCATTCCTCCCTTTCCCACCCCAACCCTTCCCCCAAAAAAAAACTGCCGTCGAAGGGAGACAGGCAGGACAGTAGCTAGTGCACGTCAAACGGGGGAATCAAGAGAGTCAACAACCGGAAATATTTTTCTTCAAAATCAAGTACTCTCTACCCCCACCGAGCGCTCGTCGCTAAGGATCCCCAGTGTGCGGTGCCCGGGTGGGATTCTCCCCAACGATGCCGTACCCTGGGGCAGACAATGAGACCCACGTCGTTCGTCGTGTATTATGAAATCGTGTAGGCGAATGAATAGCACGATGGCGTATCGTATTCGAACTACGCACACCACAAAGAGTGAGAAACGTGTTTCGAATGTGTTATCAATAGCCATTTCATCCCACGAGACGCTCCTCCCCTCCCTCGACGGTTTCATTTTACCCACATAAGTTTTTCCAGAACATTCTTCAGTCTATCTAGTTAATGGAAAGTGGTAAAGTAGTGAGTGATGTGCGTAATTGCAGGAGATAGCAATCTTCGCCGTTTGTCCATTGTCATTGAATTTACCCCTTAAAGAAACCGGTCTCTCAGCCCGTAAACGCACTCATCGGTCGTCGGCATGACCTGGGTGGGAGGGTTTTTTACGCCATTACTATTAGATTCTCAGAGATCGTTCTCAACATCATTTCGCGAAAGAGAGACCATTCTGGCCGATGGGAATGAAGCCACGATAACTTTCTAGCCCTCCTCAGTGTTACTTTTTATTTCGACGGCAGCTGTTAGTTGCTTTATTGCTGTGTGAACGTGACATGCATTATCGTCGTCGTTCTCATAGCCTTGCCCTTTGATTGCCGGCGTTCGGCTGGCGTATTTCATCATCAGCAATATCGTTCAGATGACAGCCATAAATCGTTGATGTAATGCTACAAAAAGACTTACGCACAAAGCCGCTAACTTATCGCTCCCGTTGGATAAAGTGCACCCCATCCCTGGGATATTCCTGGCCTACGATGCTCCCATTCACTTCATTAACGCTCTAGCAAGGAGTTCCAGACATGTGACACACTGCCTTTCCAATTTCCACCTGTTCCTTATCCGTTTTCTATCCTATTTCTCATGATATCTTGAAATTCACCTGATTCTTTGACGTTTTCTGGGCGGGTCGAGGGGGTGGGGAGGGAGAGGGCAATGGATGCACCGCCACTAACTCATGAGTGCCTTAGCTAGGGATCCCGAANAAGGCACTTCGTAGTTTGAGGAGTCCCGCGAGGGGGTTGTGTTAAGTCGCTGTATGGAGGGGAGGGAGAGCGTATTTCCATTCTGAGAAAACATTTTCCCGTTGGTGGCTGGCTTCCCTTGGCTTTTTAACTGTTATGTGTGAAACTTTGTCGGCTGACAAAATGTTTCGGGTTGAATTAATTTCCTTAGTTTTTTTTTCTTATTTCAATCGCGCTAATGTATATGGCCCGGCAGGTATTTCCGGAGGAAAGCTGGATAATTCTTCCGAAAAGTGGCGGAACTTGCAGGCGCGAATGCCAGGAAGCGTGTAGCGAAAGGGGGGATGCACGAAGGAGGGACTCATGTCGAGGCAGGGGGAGGGGAAGTGTATTTGGCAAAAAGTATATTCCCATACGACGGGCTGTGTTCTGAACCCGGATCAACCGTTGCTTAGGCAAACCGACTGTCTCTTTCCATCTGAAACCGCTCAAATATTTATGTGAGTCTGGCTCTTGTATCTCATTTTTTCAGCAGCATAGCCAACCTATGATGTAATTTATGGTGTGAATTCCAATATCCGGCAGTTCCTTCAGAAAACAATTAGTTGTAAAGTTGTTAGTGAATGAATTTCTATGGGGGGGAGGGGATTCGAAGAGTACTTGAACTGCCGTTTCGCGCGTGCCTTTGAACTGTGTGAACAATATTTGCCCATAATCTTCCCCTCCGGCGCTCATGCAGGTAAGGGAGTGCGCAATTTGCTATTATGATTCTAGATAATAGAATTCCGGAGGCGTGCGCGCACTTTTGGAGTCCTATATTTTACCAGAGCATAAACTAAATATTCACTTTTCTGCACTATTTCGTCTTATTACATGGTGGGGAGGTATGGTCCGGGGACTAATGCTTAACCCAGTTTCTTCTCCCACCTGCTCTCGATTTTTGGCATGGCCGCTGGCATGCCGGGCGGTGCGGTTCGTCGGCGCGTCAACCCATTTTCGCCGCGAGTGCCTTTGTTTTTGTTTTTGGCCCGCCTTCAACATCGGTGCGGAACGGGCTGGCTGCTGCCGCCAAGCCCCAGATCCGCGCACAGCCCACCAGCGTCTCGCAGCAAATATCGACTGCGAGGATATAAATCCTTAGATCACAATTTGCTTTTTCCATCATTGCCTTTAAATCGCGTCACAGGTGCTGAGAATATGGCACTCACAGAGATAGATTTGATGAGAACTTTGTCACTGGATGTGATTGGCCTCAATGATTTGACCGCTTGGCTTTTTCCCGTGCTTATTTCCAATATGGCCACATGCTTTCAAGTCTGGATAATATTCTCAACCTACATCGTATTAGGGGATCCCAAGTGGGTCGCATTTGGCCTGGGTATTGTTTTCGGTTGTTGATTGTTTCCACTTCACATGCGCTTCATATTTTCGATCGCCTACGTTTCCAGTCGGGCGGCGCTCAAAATCGCAGAAGTCCAATTTCTGGTAGCTGACAAAGGTGTTCCTTCTCAACCCCTCGCTTTTTCCCCCCAACCACCTAGCTCGACGGCAAATCTTTGGAGAAGCTCGATACGATGATTGGTTGGTTGTGAAAGTGGGGTATTACTTGAAAGGGGAAAACTGGAGGGGAGGGCTTCCGACAGAAACTACTCACGCCTGCACGTGCCCAGACCTATTTCCAACAAAAGATGAAGATTTGCCTAGTGCATATCAAAAGACTTATTCAACAGTGAGCCACGTCTGCTACGTTTTTTTTGGTCCAGATACGGCAATTGGGCGGGGGGGTTTGACTTTTCGCTGCTCTGCTAGGCGGTGGTACAGTGGTATATCACCCCATATATATAATTCGCTTCGTCTGTTTGATTGTAAGTTTGTTTGTAAGTTTGTTTGTAAGTTTGTAAGTTTGTTTGTAAGTTTGTTTCGTAAAGTCTTGTTTGTCTGTCCGGAAATTCGGTTCGACCTGAAGAACGACTTAGAGAGGTCGGGTCAAGGTGGGGATGGGTAGAGCATGGGACAAGAAATAAAAAGCACACTTGACCTATGCGAAGCCCCGCCCACTGTGGGCGGGGCACTCACTGAAATTTTGGGTTTCACAGAAAAATGTTCATAATTCGCTTCCGGAGCAGCCTAAGATGGTGAAACAAGGGAATAAGGTTAGTAAGGAGTCGCCAGACTAACTGTGGCAGACACATCCAAAATGGGCGGGGCGTACTCAAGGTGGGCGGTGCTTCGCATAAAACTCAGTAACTCGGTTCGCGAGAGTGTTCAGAAGCCGCAAAAAGCTCAGTGCAGAATGTAAATATCTGGCGAGTATTGGGCATGCCCAAAGTGTGTTGAGATCCGCCCACAGTGGGCGGAGCTTGCCCTAAACCGCAGGATACTCACTTTAAAAGTTTGTAGCTCGGTTCCAGAGCACTGCAAAGACCGGAAAAACGTGCGTCAAGGTCGGCAAAGGTTCGCCGGTGAGGACTGTGGGGCAAAAACATTGTGGGCGGAGCCTGCTCCGAGGTGGGCGGAGCCAGACAAAAGGTCTGTAAAACGGTTCCAGAGCTCTCCGAAGACCGAAAAAAAACTTGAATTAAGGTCAGCAGAGGGTCGCCGGTGAGGATTGTGGGGCACGAAAATTGGGGGCGGGGCCAGCCCGAGTGGGGGGAGCCAGACAAAATTCTCCAAAACTCTCCCAGAGCACTCCGAAGACCGGAAAAAAGTGGATTAAGGTCAGCAGAGGATCGAATGTGAGGACCGGGATCGAGGGCAATAACGTTGTGGGCGGAGCCTGCTTCGAGGTGGGCGGAGCCAGACAAAAAGGTCTGTAAAACGGTTCAAGAGCACTCCGAAGACCGGAATTAAGTGAATTCAGGTCAGCAAGGGGTCGCCGATTAAGAAATGTGGGGTATACATGTTGTGGGCGGGGCCAGCCCGAGTTGGGCGGAGCCAAACAAAAATTCTCCAAAACTCTCCCAGAGCACTCCGAAGACCGGAAAAAAGTGGATCAAGGTCAGCAGAGGGTCGCCAATGAGGATTGTGGGGCACAAAAATTGGGGCGGAGCCTGTTTCGAGGTGGGCGGAGCCAGACAAAAACTCTGCAGAACGGTTCCAGAACACATCAGACACCCGGAAAAAGTGGATTAAGGTCAGCAGGGGGTCGCCTGTGAAGAGTGCGGGGCACAAAAATTGAGGGCGGGTCTGCTCTGAGGTGGGCGAAGTCAGACGAAGAATTTGTAAAACAGCTCAAGAGTACTTCAGACACCGTTAAGAGAAAAAGCTAGAGGTAGCAGAACAAAAGCAGATATCAGTTTGAGTCTAGAAATAATGTGAAGAGAGGTACGCGCCGGCGAAGCCGCGCCCGCGCCCGGCGCAGGCCGGGGCCGTAATCAGAAGGAGGCCGCGCGGCGTCAGACCGGCGAGGACGACTGGTTTACATACAAGGCAAGAACAAGAACAATAAGTTGAAATAAGCTCTTTATGTAACGCAGAACCCACGTATAGTCGATGAGGATGATTGAGGAAGTATGATTCCCCTACCTGGCTTGACCCCGCGTCAGGTAGGGGGCGGACTTAATGAGGGATCGTCGTCTCAGACTGTGAGACGACGATGAGGGAAGGAATCGTCGTCGCAGACGACGATACAGGCCCTGCACACGTTTGTTCGCTGCTTTACAAGAGTTGACAAGTAGTCTCTATGAACTTTGGCTGGGTCACTTCATGGTTTCACAAGTTTTCACAGATCTCTACTTGGTGGGTCGGCAGTTGCGGAAGTGCAGAAATCCCCCCCTCCCCCCAAGCCGGACTGCATGATTTTTCTTGTTCGTTTTCTAAGTTATTCCAAAACTCTTTGTCTCTTTACTTCTCCTCATCGGTAATAGCTTCTACTGTGGCAGTTTTTAGCAGGCTTTGTAAGACCATTAAGAACGTTTTTTATTGTGAGTACTGCACTTTCCAACTGCTACAATCAGGAGACAGCATCGTGATGTGTGAAGTGGTGGTGTAGGTACGACCCCACCCCTACCCCAGGACCTAACTACCAATTTCCCCACATTTCCCAGTTTTTCTCCCAGAAAATTTCCGTTCAGCTGCAGGGGGAGGCAAATAGTACACATGAAACAGGAAAAATCACGAAAAGTCAACAACCGGAAAAATTTTTCCCAACGCGGCAAATTTCTCTCAAAGGCACATACGACCCCTCCCTCTCCCAACAACGACCAAATACGACCCCCCTCCCCAGCGGAAAAGTACGACCCCCTATGTGTTTCCGGTGCTGTACCCTGGCTACAATGCCGTCTCATTACTATGAACATACGCTCGTAGCGCCATTCTCATTCCGAACGTCTAATTGAGTTGACTCAATTCTCATCACCATTAGCGACATGAATTTATGGGTGTGTGTGTAAGCAGTTAAGAAGTTTACAATGGCACCCACAACTGGGCAACATGTTTTCTCCGTCGTTGAAAGATCTGTTCGCAGAGCTGTTTGCTACATCTGCTGCAGTTAATGGGTCACAGCCGCTGCAAGCAATTATTTCGTCGAAAAAAAATTCTTCGGGGAAAAATGAAATGAGAACTTTGTGAGTAGGGTTGCTGAAGAAAGTGGGTTGTTTAATAGAGAAGATACCTGCGCTTTTCACATTTCACGGCCCCGCTTTTTGAAATACAGGGATTTTTCGCGAGGATAGACCCTTTAAAATCCTGTCTCGCGGTTCGTTTGCCCCCCCCCCCTCTTCCTCCAATACGAATGTCACATCCGCATGGCTCGAAACCACATAGCGCTCGCGTCACAGGGGTCATCGTCAAGACACCCCAAAGCAAGTAATTATCCATTACATGAAATAAGCGTGAAACTTCCTCCTCCTATAACTCTTGCGCATCACCCAGCGCATATCGGCTTGGTTTATGTCCAGTTATACCCGAGGGGGTAAAAACGAAACCCACTTCTTCTCCGATCGCATACCAAGATTGTCCATCGTTACATGTCCACTTCACGATACTCTCCACATCCGTTAACTAGCGAAGGTCGCCATGGCGTTGTACTTTTGTTTCGGGAATTTTTGGTAACATGTTTGCTTGTACTTTGTGGTTTTGTTCCGGAATGGGGTGGGGGGGGGTCAGGTTGGCTGATTGCCGCCTCGGCCCTACTCTTGCTGTCCTAGAGTCGATCTCGGGCTTATTCGGGATGACCTGTGCAAGCCGGCTACTCAGTCAGATGCCCTGCGACTCTCAAAGCTAGTTGAATGTTTTATGCGTCTCAAAAGGGATATGTCAGCGCTGAGTGATTTGTTTCTCAACTATAAAAACCCTCCGCACCACCGTCTAGAGGGTAGCGTCTTTAGGTATTCTTTCGCATGGTAAGGCCTCTATAGGCCCTTACTCCTTCGGCAAGAGAGAAAAAAAATGTATGACTGCGCTTGAGTGTCACGCAGTCAGGAATGACCGATGCAGGAGGGGGACGGGTGTCCTAAATCGTGCAGTCCTTATGTGAGACCCTTCTCCTCAACAGGGCTCCTCCGTTCTCCAGGGTGGTCTGAAGGAAACCGGGTTGCCTTTGGAGAGCGAGGGGGGGGGGGGGGGGGGGGGGGGGGGGGGGGGGGCGTTCAACAAGCTTTTGGAGGCATTGACTAGGGCGTCTGCCACATGCTTGTGGGCGAGTGTCCGGTGCAGAGGCCATTCCCTAAATACATGATTACGCTTTTGGCGAAGTGCCAATCCATTTGACGTCGTGATCTGTTCGGAGGGGGGCATTTTGTGCTTGTCGCTTTGCTCTTACTTGATTAGTCATGTTAAATCTCAATTTCCTCGGACGACGAGACAAAACTGTAAGCTTTTGATGAACTTTGTGAACATTGGTGCATAAGTAGCCAGTTCAGCTTGCAGAACGGCTTTAAGGTGCTCCATCAGGATGCGCCTGTATAGAGCTTCTAAGAGCTTCTATCCGTCGTGCACCCACGCAAGGACGGAACTGCACCCTTAATTCTATCAACAGCTCGCCTTCTCCTAAAGGGGCGGGGGGACCCGGCAGCCGATTGGTGGAAAAGGGCAGACGCCGCTCCGAGATCTACGTACGCAGGAAGGCCTCGTCCTAACGCTCCGTTCAGCCCTGTAACTCACCGGTGAACTGGTATATTTCGGCTGGAAGTCCTACAGCAATTCGAATGAAAGTCGACCTTTCCACTGTTTCTGTTTTTCAATGATGGTTATCACTAGGGCGTGTTTTTCAGTGATTGTTATCAGTACTGTTCAGAAATCTAGGTTCTATTTGCACTACGTATTTGCTGATTGTTATCAGTGATGTGCTCGTCTACTATCGGTGACAAAAGTTGTTTACTACTCATAAATCGTTGACAACTGCCTGTCAAATGTGAAACAGGAGCTTTTTTTCTCGTGGGTTTCCTAGCAATAGTTTCCAGGGAGGGGCTGGGGACCCATGAGGTTCTAGAACACTTCTGGGCATCTAGGAGAAGGGTTATGTGGAAGGTTTGCGCCATGCCTTGAGGACCCAGACTGGTCCCTCAAGCTCATGCACTTCAGAGACCTTCCGTGGTTTCAAAGCGGCTTTTCTAATCCGTGAAAGTCAACTAAAGACCCTCGAAGAAAAACAGCCATGAGTTGTTTGCCATTTCCTTGACTTGTTCAACTTACCCACTCCTAAACATTCTAAGGTGTCACATCCTAGTTAAAATTGACCTAGAGTGATTAGATGCCCTGAAAGAATTAAAATGCCCTCTAAAAAGCCCCAATTTTCCCCGCAGTACCTTGGAACAATACGCCTCCTGTGCCCTTCTTGATTACGTTTGATGGGAGAAATCGATATGTTTGGGTAAGAAAAATACCGGGAACAGACGTCAGCTGGTCCCACTCAGTCATTGTATACAACGCAGTCCATCTACTTTACAATACTGCAGAGTTTGGTTGAGTATAGCATCACGGGGTGGTCACTTTTCATCCATGCGTTTGTTTAGCCCATTTTTTTCCCGATTTCGTGATTCACTGCTCTCAAGCACTGACTCACTCTACTTTGTTTTTCGAGCGTTGTTCAAGAGATGACCTGTTTCTTGTGATTCTGCCGTTTAACCAGTTTCCGTTCGCGCCCGAATTTTCACCCTAAGGAATGAACTCCGTCTCTCTTAATCCTTTCGAGCTGTGTCAGCATATGAGACTCCCCTGAAGCATCATCGGATGTGAAGTCCTTCCTAAGATGAGGGAGCTTATCGGCGACCAGCCGGTGTGTGTGCCGCATGTGTCGGGAAGTATAAACGCTACAGTAGTAAGAGTTTCATTCTTAATAAAACAGATCGCACGAGCTGAAGCGAGGCGACAGACTATGGGCAGAATCAAAGGCCTTTTCTACGAACACCGATTCCAGTATAGCGATCCAAATGGTAAAGTGGGAGTGTGGGTCTTCCGCAATTTGGAAAGATGAACAGCGGAGCATTAGGCGTTGATTAAGCTCTCTGGAATGCTTCCCACCCCCTCCATTGGAGCTGTGTCGAGAAGTCCTCGTTCCTGCTTGACAGTCCATGTTATAAGGTAGTTTTGGACTCGAGTGATGATCTCACTGTTCTGTTAGGCAAGTTTGGTCTGCTATGTTACTCTCAATTCGTGGGGAGACTGGGTGGTATTTAAAGGAACCGCTTGTGAAAAAGTGAAGCTGCAACTAGTCATACGATTAAAGTGCTTAATAATCTTTGAAACAGTTTGCCAACCTCCCTCCTTTCCTTGAAAGAAGTGTTTGCGATCGCTGGAGGGGGCGATTGTTGCCAGCGTCACTTTCAGAGGGACTGCAAGAGGGGGTTTGGCCACACCCATTCAGCTCTTTCAGTAATGACACTGGCGGCAATCGCCCCGCCTCAGGATTGCGCCCATTGCTTTTAAGCCCAAGTCCTTATCTCCATGGCCTTAATCCCCTACCGAAGGGTAATAGCGCCAATATGCTTGGTTAGTACGAAGCGATGGAATCCGGTGGAATGAAGGGCCCGCCAGGCATTGCAATAGATGTATTTGTTTCTTACAGTAAGCACGGTTTTTTGCGTGAATTAACCGCCTCGACTGATCCTCCTCCTTCTTCACTGTCTTTTTTCGCTGGAATCTTACGCCGCCAGAATCAACGTACCGTCTCCGCCCTTCAACGCATATTTTATTTAAGCTCGTGCTTCCATCTCAAAATGTGGTAATACTTATTGCGCTAAGTTTTTATTTTGGCTGCTGTTCGACTTGGCAGTAGTATTTGCACTTTCGGTAGTTTTCTGTTGCTGATTTTATTAAACTAACAAGTTTTTCACATTGGTGAGACCTGCAAACTCTTATGAACCTGCGAAATGCGAAATGGTACCTGTGAGATATTTTAGCAGCACGAATGTACATGGCCCTTACTAGCATCGAGGGGTATAGTTTGGTGCCCCACCAAGCCGAACTGCGCCTCTTTTGTTAACTTTTGTCTATTATTCTGTTTTAATTATTGATTTGTTATCTTGTTACATTATTTTTGCTGGTGTCGTAATTCATAATTATTTTTTCTCTCCAAAATTATGTTCATCGGTTACCGCAGCGGAGCAATCCTAGTCCCTAGAATGGTCTTTTATCTCGTTTTTCCCACCGATGTTTCTTCTTTTTTTGTATCATTTTCCTGTCCTTCTAAGGCCCTGAACTTTTCATTTCAAGGATCAAAGTTCTATGTCGGTGAGCGCATACCTCTACAGACTGAAGTTTCGCCTCTATACACACGAAGGGCTTGTACTGTTGGAGGTGTAAAGCAGTTCTTCGGTTCAGGGTTGTAAACCGGAAATTTCTTGCGTAGTTCTGGAACGAAGTTGTAAGGTGTCGAAGCATGTTGACGCATTAAATGACATCTTACACCTTCTAGTAGTGGGAACCGGCAGTTTCTATCGTTTTAGTTTATTTTGGCTCCTAAATTATTAATTTAATATTAATTTTTTTGTTTCTGTGCTATACTTCCTGTTCTATACTTTTGATTTTGCGGTAGAGCGGGTGGGAAGAGCGGGGTGTTGGTTGGACATCCCGAACATTTATTGGAAATTGTGTTTTGCCTCATCGCCACACTAGGATGATATATAGCGGAGGTGAACTGGGAGAAATCAACGCAGTAAGCAATTTGGCTTTGTAGCGCACCCCTTATTCCTTCGACAGTCGTATGCGTCACCACGCCTCCCTCTAACCCACTGCTCAGGCAATTGCGCGGAGCATGAAGGTTTCCCTCTGCCGAATGTTCAGTTAGCTTGATGCGGGAACCACGACCTTCCACTTATCTTTCGAAGAGTACAAATTGTACTGGAGCATAATTTTTGAATGAACTTAGACATTTTCCCCCGGTCTCTTACCGTGGCCAGAGGAGTGATACAGTGAAGCGTAGTTTGCTTTGGAAGGGGCATATCGCTGGTTTTTCTCGGCGTCGTAGCTTCATTTCAGTTGCAGGACCGCAACAGTCAAAGTTGGCATGTCTCAAGAAGGTGAAGAAACTGATGAGCTAGGTGAATGCCCTCTTCTCCTCCCCCTCCCATTCCCTATTATGAGCAGCACCCATTGTTGTTCACTGAAAGGTTGCAGATAGATGGCCAGCAGAATGACAATGAGGGAAATATTCACAGAGATGTTCAGCGCAGTTCGGCTTCGTGGGGGGCCATTCAGCAGTCCTCATCGTCCTGGCCGAATGCATCCTGTGGATACATGTAAACTCCTGTAAAAAGTAAATATGTGAATAGCAAGGACTTTCGAGACTATCGAGAGACATAGGTTTTCACTAAGATGCAATTTCTTCGCTTGCGCCCTTTTCTATTGTCAAGTTCAAGTATAATAATAGAATTTTATTTTCATTAATGGATCGTTTCTCAGTTTCCTTACGGGTTATTATAGGAATACAAATAGCTCACAATCAATAAGTAAATAAATAAAATGAAAAGCTATTACTGCCCATTTTTTCCGAAAACAGGAACAGTCATATCTTGATCGACTTTTTTCTGCTAGGGCAGATTTGGCTGAAAGTTGGGTCCTAGGGATAATTCGACATCCTAAACACGAATATCACATCCGCTGGCCTGAGAGTGCCCGCGCCACAGGCGCCGGCGCCAAAAACCTTGAATTACCGAATTCGCTGAAAACTTGTCCCCAGGGGTAGCTTGACCTCCTGAACACTAATATCACATCCGCTCAACCTGAAGTGGCTTGGCGCCGGGGCCAAAATACCATAGGTTCCACCAAAAATCCGGTAAAAACTTGTACACGGGGGTTTTTGACACTTGATTACGAATATCACATTCATTTTTGGCGCTGGCGCTGATGGAAAACACTGCAATCATCTGCGCTCTGCTGAGGCTGGGTCTGACCTGAAAGAAATCACTTTTTCTCCCAGGTTCAGCTTTAGAAAAGCGCTAAATGGCGTTGGCGTCGAATAAATGTTATATTCGTGATCAGGGCATCGAACAACCCCATTATGCAGCATCGGTTGTGACAAAGAAAGGTGTGGCGCCAACAGCGCCTAATGCGCCGGATGGCGTCAGGAACTGATGGTGAAGTGCCGATCTGTATTCGTGATCAGGACATCAAATAACCCTAGTATGCAAATTTACCCCGAATTTGGTGAGAAAGGAGGCGTAGCCAAACTGGCGCCAATTAGCGCCAGTTTGGCGCCAGCGCCGAAAACGAATGTTGTATTCGTGATCAGGACACCGAACTACCTCTGTGGGCGAAGTTTCAGCAAAAAAAATTTTTTTGACTTTCTGGGGTAGTAATAGTTGAATTTGTGTGAAAGGTATGATTTGACAGGAACCAGTGAAAGCACCAAATGCCCCTCCTATGTAGAACACTACCGATTTTTCAACTAATTGTCTCCTCACATTTGGGTTCTCCTCTATTTTCCTTCCCCAACGACTTGTTGAAGAGACGATTTCCAATTGTATCTGCCATCTGGCGCATCGGGCAAGTTCGGCCGTGGGTCTAAACCGAAACGTCAACAAATGTCAGTTGTGTTCTGGTTGATGTCTTTCGGCAATGCTGAACCATACCGTCAATGTTTCATGAACGTCAATCATTCCCCCATCCTTCCGCCAATGAATCGTCGTGGAAAGGTCATTATGAAACCAGTACTGAGATCGTAGCCCTCTGTAGTCCTTCTGACTTCATTTCTATTGTTGTACTTTCCGTCATTTCGCTGACTGGTTTCTGTTTCTTCTGTACTGTGACGTGCCTTTCACTGGAAATCTCTCCTATTTAGACAGCCTGCCTTTGGTATTTGGCCCCAATCTGTGATATGAAAGCCGGGGCTCTGCTTGCACTGTCAACAAGCCTGTCGAATCGCGAGCTGTCCTTCCCTGTCGATATCTTCCGCTTTTGTTTCACTCAATGCACATCATATATTACCTTAATGGCTACAGCTTCCTGAAACTTTCACAGCGCTTTTCGGCTT
>MU913527.1:9004-28053 GCA_036418165.1 Cooperia oncophora | reverse complement strand
GTTGAAGATGGAGGTAACTGGGCACGTCAAACTGATATCGGAATGGGGTTCTATTTAGGGCGATTGACATGTTTTTTTTCTGCTTTTCCTTCACTATCGAGTTACTCAGAACCTTGTCGTCTATATGCAGTCCCCTAATCCACTATCTGTGATGGCGAATGATCGCGGGCTTTGCCTTCAACCTGAAGGTGTTTATGCTTCTGGTGAGATATTTTCATCTTGACACAATTGTTTCGTGTCTCTGTCCAACACAGAACAAGATGACAGTTGTCCCAGACTGGAATATTCCACGAGTAACCAATTCCGTGCCATGTTCAAATGCCACGCCTACTCTGGCTCAGGGATAAGGAGTGTATGTCCTTGCGAGCGCTGCGACGGTTGTGAAGATCGAAGACGAGCAAGGGGTTGTACATGTTGGTTGAGCATCGGGCAGCTGCTAGAAGAATATAGTCAAGTTGAGGCAATTATAACCACGCCTTTGCCCACCCAGGGCAAGATGACTGTTGTCTCAGTTGGAATGTCCAACGAAAAACGCGTCCTAAGACCATGTCGGGACATTGAGCGCACGGCACACCGCAGTTGTGATAACACAAGGGGTTCTTTGACTGCTGGAGAGGGCCTTACTATAGGAGTGGGGGTGGAATAGGAGGCCGTAGCAGAAGTGGGATGGAGTCGTAAACTACAGCGAGCCGTACTCTGGGCGCATGGGAGAGAGGGAACCATATTTGGCTCGCCGGGCTGTGGTTGGTACCTGGATCTAATAGTTTTTTTCGAGACTTTCCGGGTTGAAAGGAGTGTTTCTGCGTTTTCGCCATGTCCTTCTGTTACCTCTTGTTACCACAGGTAAGTTTTGTGAAGCTGCGCAAAGGTACGAGTGGAGCTTATGGCTGCAATATTGATAGAACAATAGGAAGTGGAATTTGCGCATGTACAGGCTTCACTAGTAACCATTTAGTACCCCCACTTTCCGCCAGTTTCCTCTTTGCCATGAAACGCTGTTTGTTACGCGCAAGGGGTCGTACTTGAGATGTCGTTGAAAGGATTCTCTACCGAATGGCCAGTCTTTGTCATCGCCATGGCGTGCCCCTGTCCCCTGCACCCATACAAAGTAGAGGATCGTTTCGTTGCTTCCCTTATGACCATATGTAATTTCACACTGGTCGTCATCGACTGGTGCTCATCAGAATGACGTCCAGTTAACAGACTTTCGACTGTTTTTGCCAGCAATTCTTCAGATGCCAAGGGTCGTCAAAAAACAATTCAATCGTTGCCCAAGACACATCTGCGTCAAGGACACTGGAAGCAACACTGGATGGGCGTAACAAAAGTTACACAAAATAATTTGAAAATACTTTCAGCTGCGACTGATGAAATTGCAGATGTCGCCGCGGTGGAACGTTCTCACTACACAAATATTATTGAATACTTACATCAATTAGCGGCTCGTTGCAGTGTACAATTTCAGCTCAAGTCTTGCTGAAGAGTTTATTCTGAAGCTTGGAAGGAGAAAACCTTTCGCGTTGACTTGTAGCTTTTTGCTCTGTGCCAGGAATTTTCTTACTGTAGTAGCAATCAGCGCAATACGGCGTTGTTATCCTCCCTCGCGCATAGCCAACAAGCCGCTCTACCCTCCGGCGACGGCAACTTGGTACCAGGCGAACGCGCTAAGAAACACTGACTTGTACATTGGCTGGCCTTTGCAAGTCATCTATGACTGACGCCACACGATTCGGGGAACGGGAGTGAAGTGCGTGCCGCCCCAAAGGGATCGATGGCTAAGACTTAATCCTTCATACTTACGACGGAACAGCGTCAGAAGGCGCGGAATGAGCACACAGGCGCCGCATTTCACACCTGGTTATCTTCTCCCCTCTCCTACCCGGCCAGTATTGGTAGAAAACGCAGCCGTCCGTGGGCCCATCCACGCCTTCTGACAGCCGCACTGCGACGCTTTTTGGGTCTACAATGGCGCAACGAGGCACCCAGTGGGCCAGCCTTGTCTTCACTGCGTATTGGCGGATACTGGACCGTGCCAGGCGGGACTCGGGATTTGCCCGCGCCAGTTGGCTCCTTAACCAGTTTGGAGCGAGCAAAGCGACAATATTGGTTGGTAGGCGAGCTGACGCCATACCCAGTGACACACCCCTCCCGCCGCCCATAGTATCCCACAGGCGATCATGACTATACAGGGGGGGGGCAAAAAAAAGTCATTTCGGCCGAGCCACATATCAACGAAGTTTTCGCAGCCCAGACAGGGGAAGTGGATATGAGTACCAGGGTGGAAGATACCCAAGATCTTCCTCTATAAGCTGGAGCAGTGCGTGGCCATTGCCTTCTGTATGTTCACGTACACCAAAATATGAAGTCATCTCCAGTCGCGGCCTGACTGGAGAACACCTTTGGAATTCACGTCGCCTCCAAACAGCTGCGAAACTTCTTGAATGAAGTCATCCACACGCGATAGGCTACCTGTTTTTCACTTACTCTTGACTTCTGCAAGACCTGCCCACATCGAGCGCTCTCGGCGGGCGGCGTGCAACTCCTGCTACGCGCCTCTAGGACATCATCTTCACCGTACAGTCGCCGAGGCGCGAGTTGATGGTATGGACCGGGGTACCTGGGAAGGGGAAGACCGATATTTTCTTTGTAGACCCCGACTGAAGGTGAGCGCTGGCGGTTACATCAAGTAACTCGAGAAGAATATCCTCCCTACATGTGGTCGCCCGTACCTTCTTGGAGACCTTGTGCTGCTACAGGTTTGGGTGCCACCACATGGAATCAAACTTCCGCCATACTGTCGAAGTGGGAGGGCGTTTTCGCCTACGCTGAAAGAAGATGTAGTATTTGAAGCATGTCCCCTGACCTGAACCCACTCAATTACTTAGTTCGGGCGGACTTCAAGAGGTCTACGGTGGCGGAGAAATCGACTACCCCGCTGATCTCAGGTACCACATCGCGGTCGCGTGCCAGAATCTCTCGATGGCGTTCGTCCAGAAGGCGTGCGGAGTTCGTGGATAGTACTAACTATGCTCTTCAATATGGCTTAGTGAAAAATGTCCGCGTTCCAGAGCTTGATAAACGTGTTAGCTGAATTAATAACGCCTCGAAAGTCAATGAGGCAAAGTGACTTTTTTCTTGCCCCCCCCCTGCCAAGACTATACACATCATCGTTTTTATTCTCCCAGGACAACTCTGGTTGCGATTAACCGACCCAAGGTGAGTATAAGGCCTCACTGCTCCGAGCGGGTGCTGATCCCCGTCTGACACTCAGACCGCTCGCATGGAAAGTACCGCAGGCTGCCCCTTCCTTACGGGCGCGTCCTAGTCAGTAACTTACCCTACTTGCTCACGAATCGCCCTCTCCTCGCACAGGCATCTTCGATGAAGGCACCTTGCTCAAAGGATATCCTTTAGCAACAGGCCTTCTTGTCGTCCATCTGAAAGGACTACTTTGTCACATGATTCACTGTAAATTACCCATGATCGTCGCCTCAGAGACGAGATCCTCTTCCAAGGCGTTTCGGCTAAGGCCTTTCATCTGCGCATCATCTGCGCAGCGATTATTGGCGGCGATTGCTCAATGTATGCAGTGTGTCTGACACAGTTACCTCTAGATCGTCACAAAGAGGAAAGAGTGAATCTAATTGGATTAGAAGTTCTTTGATGTTCGACGCTAAGACTGATGCCGCATTCTTAAGGTTTAGCGTCAAACAACAAGGATTCTTCAATCCAATTAGTGTTTTTCAGATCGATTTGGAGCCCACGGTGGAAACCCTAATGAAAAATTGTTCCTCACTGGCTCCTGCGGCTTTATGGACGAACTGTTGCCTACAAAACGGCTTTGTCTCCTGGAATGACCTTAATACGGCCTTTTTGCAAGCGTAAGGCTTTGTGAGGGGAGCTACGCCTTGAAGGTTCAGGCAGATCTTAACAACTTAATATTGATGCTCCCATTCGGAATTCACTCGAGATGTAAAGAAGCTTTGGGCTCCTCTCGAGAATTTTTTGGATCGTTTTCTAATGAAGTTGTGGTGTCGATTTGCAATGTACACTTACACCTTGATCTGGTCTAACTGTAGCATAAGGAGTGTCAACTCGTTTACTGTCAACATGTCACTTTGATTACGTATGGCAAAGAACGATGAGATGTTTAGTCGCACTCTTCAAAACTAGCACCGATTTCAATTCCACAAAATTCTGCACCTAAATACAATACTCAAAAACAATATTTCGTAGTGAGCAAAAATTTCTCAGCTGGTATACACCTTGCAGTTGATGGTTTCATTCGAAGATTTGACGCTACTTTCATTAAAGATTTTGATGGCATTCTCTGATAGGCCTACCTATCGCTTGCGCGAGCTAGCTGACGAAGATGTAAATGTTTCTGGGCGGAGGTCGATTCAAAAACAAAACTCAACGCCAAGGACCGTCTTTACTTCCTGCGCATCGCGATAACCCGGGTATCCAGGTCCATATCCCTGGAGCGGGAGTGATACATTCAGTATAGCTGTGGTTCCTCTTTACTATAGTAGCTGTGGTTCCTCTTTACTACACATAGATTACACCCAGGTCGTCATTCTTTTAAAAGGAAAAAGGTCATTCCGTTTAAATGAGTAAAAAACAGGAAGAAATGGCAGGACTATCGCTGGATGGGGGAGAAGGTCGGATAGAAGCGACTCAGGCTGTAGTCGAGCATCAAAAGACAGTTGTACATCGCATCCGAGGACGGTCCTCGCCTTGCTGCCAGATAATGGAAGTAGTTGCCAAGTGGGGGCGCCACCTTCCTCTATTTGGAAACGCGAAAGGGCAGTGATACGCGTAGGTAGTGACATACACTCTCTCCTTACTCAGTAGCGCCTATCCCATGGCGCAGCACTTCCGTCGAAGTATCAGGACCCTCAATAGAATACGCACCAGCGGGCCCAAAGAAAAACCAGATTGTGAGACTGGTAATGACACTGTAGCGCGTCTGGCCCTACGATTAGCGCGGGTGCGCTGACCATGCGGCAGCTCGGGCGGAGTAAGGAGACGGCATTCGAATAGAACGACCCTCCAGTTAACCGTGCATTCTTGACCCGAGAAAGTGGCGCACTTCAGCGGTCTGAACTTCGCCACATGGCAGACCAGGAGCAAATACACACACTGTGCAGCGTCCGCTCTTCAAAGGCGATAGTACCCGCTCAGGTGGGTAGGATTCTGGCAACTAGCCTCTGCTGCTCACAACTTTTATTGTGAACAGCGGCGGAAAGTTCAACGTGATCCACTTTAGTTACGATTCACACAGGAGCTCACGATGGACTTGCTTGCTTGATCCCATCCTTTGATTAAAGCCCAACTTCCGCCTGTTTTTCTCTTCTCTCTCAGACGAACTCTGATATCTGTAGCAGGCCGTGGGTGGAAGGATGATCTGTCAAAGGGGGAGTGAATCCAGGGGGCCTTGGACCACCCGCACCGCGGCATTCCATGCAGCGACCACTTGCCTCCATTATCCCATCATCCTCATTGTTAACACAGTGCTAGACGAACGAACTCGCGGCTCGATCCAGCTAGACTTGTCCACAAACTTAACTTTTACTCGCGACACCCAGCTAATGGTAAGTCGAAAGAACCTATGGTTCATACAAACACCGTCCTTGAGACCTCGCCTCAGCATTGCCGAGCTATTCGTGCGTGAATGCTGGGGGTACAGACTGCATCCAATGAAGATTATGCACTCAAGTCCTTCATACCGGTCAAGCGATTTTTCTAAAATTCAGGGTCATTCAATTCAAACTAGTTTTTTTATCGCTATGAAAAGTGCACTGATTAGATCATCGACCAGCTCCCATGGTCAGTATGTGATAGAAACTCTCACGACTGAACCGTCGCCTCCAGAGAGAAGCTAGAAGGGGCAAGTAATAAAGCATAAATACGGTTGAAGGTACTTGATTTTCTTTACAGTTGACCCGTTTGTTGAAGGCTCGATGCCTGCAAGGTAACTCCTTAGCGGTGCCTCCTAAAGTCACACGATCGCGTTTATCAACACGAATTTCCCTTCCCTACTTCTAGCTTGAATATTTCTGGCCTGTCAAAACCGACAAGCTCCCGTCCTTCTCCGCTGCTCGACGGGCAGGAAGCTCACTGCCAAATTCACACCCTCTTTGTAGCCTCAGGCGCCAATTGCGGATGACCCAAAGCTATGCCACTTGCCTCAGTCCGCGCATTTGCCTGACTCTTCTCCGCCCGTATGCTGTACTATTTCCTTCGCCGACACGTTACCATTAACTTTAACAAATTGGAACGGTCTTACTCTGCTCGCAAGCTCGTGAGTGCTCCGACAGGCAATGCACAAATAGCCAGTTGAGCCTGAGTTGGGTCAAAAGTGGCCACCAAGTAGCCTAATAGGAGGTGGGGGGTATCCAGCTGCACAAAAAAGGCAAAGATGCGCGTTCGAATCCGCTGTGGTCCGACTTATTGCCCTGACCGCTCGAGCATTCTTGTATCGAGGTCTTCACTTGTGTTTTCTTCGCATGTCCCGTTACAGGTTTCTCTTCTTAGCAGCTTTAGCATTACTACTTGAACCCCCCCCCCCATTCATCCCACAATGCTCAATCGTTGAGGTGCCTTTAATACGCTGACACCGGCGCAGCGTTTTTACTTTTTCGCACCTGCGTGGGCGCTGCGCGCTTTCTCGAACGCAACAAGCGCGGTACGCATGCAATTCACACGGTCCCAAGAGGCGCTTTTTTGGAGATTGGATCGGAAAACCTGAGAGAGCAATTATGAAGTGAGTCATCATTCACTATGAAAATAGCGCTGAAAAAGCAGGCCAGCTCTCGCTTGCACTAGGCGCCAGAATTTCTCTGTGCCCACCAATGTTGTGTCATGAAAAAAGCACAAGTTCTCCATTCTAAAGGACTCGAGATCGGTGCATCTCATAATTATTATTTTTTGCGCATTCATTATCAATTTGTATTTTATTCTGCAATTTGTTAGTAAAGTGTGAAGAGCAACCAATCAGAGCTGCAGGACCAGTCCAAGCCAAATGGTGTTCTTTCCCAAGAACTCTTTGCTAAACTAGTGTGTACTGAATTATTCCATGGACTACGCGTTGTACAAGTATACTAAGGACTGAACTATAGAATGAATAGGAGAAACTAAACAAAAAATCATGCACTAGTGAAAGATATGGATTTGTTGATCGTGATTCGTATTCAATGCACGCGGTCCCACGTGGCGTACAAAGCGTGCATTCAATGAGTATCACGCGGTCGTCATTGTGTTTAACTGAGCTAGCCAAGATCTTGAGCTCTTGACAAAACAGCCCGTGACAAAGTCAAAGTTCTAGGCCGGTAAACAATTTGACCCCGAAAAACAAAAAAACAAAAAAGGTGTTTTTTCGTTGGTTTGGGGGGGGGGGACCCTTCCAGCGATCGGCTATCCGGTTAGTGGCTATTTCGCCGAACCGTTGGCTCCCTGTAATGCATTACGATTCGGACATTATCTGTGCAGCGTAGTACGTGAGCTACTGGCGTGACCTATCGCTGTCTTTCCATTTCTTTTCTATTATTTTTTTCCGATAGTAAAAATGTTCAAATGATTGCGATTTCTCAATCATTGGAACTCCTTGCGACGAGACAACTGTTGCTTATTGTTAGTGCCCACCGCCCTCGAGTCAGGACAAGCCAAAGGTTCCGAAAACGATTTATGCCGGAACATTAGCCTAATAAAAGTCGGTATCAGACTTGGGAGGCTGACAAGTCATACTGAAATACAACGCCAGTAAATTCTTAATAATCAAGTAATTATTATTGTTAAAATCGTTGTTAGATCATTTTGCGAAAAAGGGTCAGATTTGCGAACGATATAACTCTGGGTCTCAGTTACCGTGCAAAGCGGTGGTAGGAGATCTATTACGCCCTCATCCAAAAAAGAATGTTTTGGGCTTCACCAAAATTCATGTAATTCTGAAATAGAAAAGGGGAGGGTTTTGTGCTCAGACTTAGTCGGTGCGTTTGCGTGCGCCACTTATTTAGCAGCCGCTGTTCGGCTTGGAAGGGGCATTTTGCATTTCTGCTAGATCCTTTTGCTAGTTCCTGGTAAACCTCTCTTGCACCTGTGAGACCTAGAGACTCTTGTCATGAGGAAACCATGCTTATGTTACCGTATAGCTTTACTGGAATTCTCGATCGAAGGCATAGGCACTGATGGATAGAAACCAGGAAGGTGCCCAACCAAGCCGAACTGAGCTGATTAACGTCTGAAATGCCGTAAGGGGTTTTCATGGTTTCACGAGGTGAAGGATAAGATTTACGTTGGCCGTAAGCAGACTTTATGGGATGAACATGGCCTCGACTGCTAAGCGAATTCACGGCGCATCCGCAAAAAACGACGCAACTTCTGCCCGGCTTCCTTTTGTGTTCATATCTGAACTGATCCGGTGGTAGGTTATCTTTCTAAGGGCTTCATGCTAGGGTTCAAGAGGTTCACTGAGTTCACTGATCAAAAACCTTAACAAATCGCCTATTACACATATCACATTGCCCTTTTCTGATCAGCCAATGGACTTTCGGACACTTGACAAATGGATCTATTAATGGCGGCTTTTACACTTTGTTCCCTAAAGCGACGAATCCGGAATTGTACTTATTATATCCTTTCCAAGTTCTGATTATCCTTTTCTGGAACCATGCGACCACTAGTCTAAAAAGTACTTTTTCAAACGGGTGAAAAATATTTCGGGATAAAGGGTCGTGTGCCCTAACCTCTATACTGTGGGCATCAAAAGGATACCGCTCACTCGTCAAAATCGCAATAAACCCTCTTACCTATGGCCCACCTGATCAGTGGGATGAATCAGTCAAGTATTACCAGTAAACGCTCCATCCGAGCAGTGGGGCGCTCAATAGGCTCATGCCGTCAGTCAAGTTTTTGGTAAGCAGTCGGAGAAGGAGCCCACTAGGTGCCTATCGCTTGTCCCATTATAGGCCGGCGCGATCAAGGGCAGCTGCCGGGAATGAGGCGGAATCGATGCCTACGTTGAATTTCCATTTTTCCAGCTTTTCTCCTCCCCTTTTACTGGTTCGAAAGAGGGGCATGTTTGTTCAGAGCTTTCCTTAAATTGCGCAGCAGGGTGCACCTACTGTCTGCATTCGAGTTGTGGCCCCCTTAAATGCATTACCTCAGACGACCGTGCCTGACATTTTTGTACTTATCCAGGCTTTTTCTTAGAACTTGAACCAACCCTTTTGTTTAGCCCGAATCTTATTTGACATCGCAGGAGAGCTAATATCTTCAGAAATATCGGCGCAGTTCGGTTTAGTGGGAGAGGGGGAGGGGGGCATTTTGCTTTCTGTTGACATGTTTATTGGTTCCGGCACTTTGCTTCCATCGACGTGTTCGTCGGTTTATAAGAGTAAGTGTTGAGTAAGAGTTGACATGTATTCCTCGCAAGAGCTGCCAAGTAATTCCCACAAAAATTGAGCGGTGTCACTTCGTGGCTTCATGGGATTCCACACGTATCCACTCGACGGCTCCATGGCTGAGTTGATGGGAAAGCGAATGTTCCAAATGCCCCCCCCCCACCAAGCCGAACTGCACGGATGGTTCAAGTATTAACCAGGATCCTCGGCCCTTCGCATTTTCATTCGTCAGCCCAATTTTGATCCTAATCATCGATTATCAATTGTCAGTAGAAGGCAGCAGAAGTTGTAATGGCCATAAATAGCCTTAAATATTATTGTGCAGTAAATTGTATACTCCAGACAATATTTGACGGTACGATATTTTGATTTATTCGGACGGTGTAAATTGTTTGCGGTGAAAAATTTCATCACCCATCAACTTCATGTATATAAGGTCTACCTACCGCTATCTTCGATGTCAATAACTCTAATTACTTTATCCCAGAGCTAGTCATTTAGCGCTCTCACTAGCCTCAATCATCCTAGACGATATCTACGGACAAGGGCCGTAGCGTTAGGCAGTTCTGTCAGCCCCAAGCACTTTAGTCCTGCCCCCCGGTAATTACTGGTATAAGTAGGCGGCACCGGCAGGCAGTTATCTGTCGATCCAATAGAGTCATCCATTCCCTTATTGGTCATACTTGCCTCTTCTAAGCTCATTCTTCACAACTTTAGCTTACCCCTTTTTTCTACTTTGCAACAAAGGTGTAAATGAACCAGATATAAGGTTTCTTGAAGCGTCTGTGGTACTGATTCAGTTCCGCCGCAGTTCTTGTCGTCGGTCCTGACCTTCTCCTTCGAACATCTACAACTCTGCGCGTTGGTAAGCACGGAGTGACGTCTATTTCTAAGACGCGCCACGCATTCAACTTCTGTTCAGGATCACACTAACATTTGAATCCGCTTTGGCCTGATAATGAACGTATGTGCCAGCAGGGTACAGCATCGTGATGTGTGAGGTGGTGGTGTAGGTACGACCCCCCCCCCTCCGAGAGGGTGTCAGTACGACCCCCCTTCCCCAACACCTACCTACAAATTTCCCCCATTTTCCAGTTTTTTTCACCCAAAAATTTTCCGTCGAGGGGGGGGGGTATATAGTGCACATGAAACAGGAAAAATCACGCAAAAGTCAACAACCGGAAAACCAACGCGACAAATTTCTCTCAAAGGCACATACGACCCCCCCCTCTCCCAACGACCAAATACGACCCCCCCCCAGAGAAAAAGTACGACCCCTACGTGTTTCACACAACGATGCTGTACCCTGTGTGCCAGCCAAAGCACATGCTCGAGTTCCTACGCGATCAGAGGAACCTAGCATTCTCTAGTGTCCCTTGGGGAGGCCGCGGAGGGTGGGAGGGGGTAGGGAAGTCCGGTCGCTGTGAACTAGAGCCGACACTGGACTTGATCTTCGGACCGTGCAAGTGACCCCTTGTCACCGCGCCATCTTTGCCCTTTCTTTCAGATAGAATCGCTACTTCCTGGAAGGTGATGTGGGGAGAGAACTGATATGGATCCCTGCGCTACTGCCGTTTGCCTGTATCCATAAAATATTAATTTATTTGTGCAATATATAATGTAAACGAACTAAATTACATCTGAAGCTCACCGATCCATTGACATGGAAGGATGACAGCTAATAATTTCCTAGTTTTGCGACCTTAAGGCATTTACAGTACTGATTTTTAAAAAGCTTACTTTAATCTGTGAAAACCTGCGTGTGGGCATGGCGTGAAAGGGGCTGGAGGGAAGTTGGGATCGACGCATTTTACAAAAATCTTCCTCAACTCTAGGACGTGATTTTTTTCTTTGTTGAAAATTGGCTTTTGAATCAATGGAACTTTTCTCATGACCTAACTGCTGACTGGTTTAAACAAGGCCGTGATTCGTCATGAAGCGCCTTGCGCTGATGATCTTTGGTATCCCAGTGTTCTTCCGAGATGAGCTTCTAGCGGGCTACCCGCTGAAAGCTCGTTATACTCGCAGGCAATCAGACATCAGTTCCATTTAGAGAAAGTCTTGAATTAATCCTTTAATGGTTTTCGGTACAATGACCAGGATGATCGGGTTTTTTTCCGAGAAGGTATTCTAATCGGTCGATTGTTGAGTGACTGACATTTTAGGCTCATGGCCATTAAACTTTTTTTTGCTTTTTTTGCAACTTAAAATGTGCTGTCCCGGAGTCTCATTGCCTCTTGAATGTAGAACACATAAAAGCCAGCGCGTCAAAAATGTGTTATTGCAGAAAACTCAAAAGATCTGAAAGAACAAAAGTTTTCGCAAAATTTTTTTATTGTTTATATTCCTTCCTTCGGATATTTCGGTGCTTAGCACGCTTCTCAGTGCATTCGATTACTCAGTGGAGCAGGGGTTCAGGTCTCGTTGGAGGCAGCTATTTGCAGTATTTTCATGGCTGCTGCAGGAAGTGCTAATCATCGAAATTATCGAATGAAGGAATATAAACAATGAACAATTTTTGCTTTATATGTTTTGGAATGTCTTTCGAGTTTTTTTGAAAAATAAAATTTTTAAGCGCCTCTATTATGCTTTGCATTTTTGTTAACTTGTTTGTGATCTAAAAATGAAACATAAATATGGTGTAGTGCGGCGAATGAGTGCTCGACATCATTTTGGCTCGCGCCGTAGATCAGTGATTCGCTTTTTTTCAGCATTTTAAAGTAAAGGGGTGTGAGGACTGTCCACGTTATTTGCTCAAAATTACTGCATCCAGTTTCGGCTTTTACGGAAACTATGTGCTGACATAGCGGTCTTCGAGACTCATTTGTATGTCGGTAATGCAACTCCGGAATTGTCGCACCGCGCCGCCGCGCGAGACGCCGCGACGCGATGTGCGCGACGTGACCTGACTTGCCGATAGAATGCCCGGTCCGAACTCTCGCACTGTCTGTCATCAATTAACCAAAACCTCTCCTTGACTCCATATCGGGATCCACTTAGCCATTGAAACTTTACCAAATAATTGGGTAACATCACCAGAGAACGATTGCATGGTGTTGGATAATGGGAGCTTTGCGAACATTTGTGAACGCTTACATTTGCTTCCGCGGATAAAATTCGCGGACGATATAGGACCTAACCGGGCTTTGCGAAAAGTGTCGGATTTCATCAAGCCAAAAATCTGGGGTTGCGCCGTCAATGAAACATGTTACCGTAGCAAAACGTGTACTGCGTTCATCTAAAAGATGAATATAAAACAGGAAAGCAAAGGTTACGCGAAATCCCTGGGGGTAGTCGCGTGCTGCGTTCCTCAATTGAACTTGAAAATGGCTCTCTTTCTGGTGAGATATTGCTGCTGCTCTGCATGCACAAGGACTCCTGATCGAACTCTGAATGGAATTCTACTTAGCCTTTTTACCTGGTTCTTACCAATGCTGAGAAGTCCTTGGCTTATTTCGAGAGCCATCAGAACTTCTCAAAAGGTTATTTACCAGTTCATACAACTGTGAGCACCAATCGGAAACGCTGTCTAGAAAAACCAGCTTACGGAGGGTTCCCGGCAGAATCATTTGTAATGGATCACTGACGAGAAGGAATTTGAGGACTTCAAAATGGCCTTCAAGCGAGCAATGAAAATTCCATCGGGAAGAGGCGTTTCGTCGCCATATGAAAAGGTACACAAGGAAGAATGTGCAACTGTTTTGATCTGAAACGAGTCCGGTTCCACATAGATGAACTCCTGAAATCTAGCTTACTACTGCTATCAATCATACTGTTGCTTCCGCCACCAGCTATACTGTAACATCGTTGCCGTAGTTCCTGTTCTTCTCTTTACCATACATACCACCCTGACATTTGCAGTGTGTAGATTACTGTCTTGTGGACGGTCAACGCAGGCTTTCAGACCGGATCCTAGAGCCCAGCCCAATCGTCCTACGCTTTCAGTCATCCCAATTAATGTTTTCTTTTCTCAAAACCTTCTATTATTCCTCAGAAACAGTGAAAGCGTCGTTCAACCTGTTGTCGTTGATTGCTTAATTGCCCTGTTATTCGGCTTCCACATGGCTAGGCGTTGACACGGATCATTTTCCTTCTATTTGTCACCCTCCTTCGTCTTCTTCTCTCCAGGTATGAGCCACACAGCCTTTTGTCATAGTTCGGCGGCAAAAACCAATTTCGGATGGGCGCAGACATGGTCGCGGGCCATGAATTGTTCTGCTTCTCTGAGTTCCTTCTTCTGGAAGAAAGAGCGCCTGACCATGGTAGAGTGGTTGGCAGCCTCCACCACAAAGATCGTCCTAAATTGTACCTACAGTCCAATGCGCTTTTCTTGGACTATGACGATCTGAAAGATTCCGGGTGCAACTTGGTTACCAACTTAGCATTTTTCGCTGATCTTTCGGAGCGAATGTGTGGCCCTAGAATGGATTTATCACAATAAAGCAATTTTGGTGGAGGGAGTGTTTACTGTAGCGAGCGTTTTGAGCTCGCGCTCGGCGTACTAGTTCACCTCACTCGTTTGTTTTGCCTGAGGCCAAACGAAGCGAACTTAATGACACATCTCACGGTTAACTGACAGGTTGTTTTGGAGTTTTTTTTTACTTTTGGTCTTAGTTTTACTTACTTCAAATTCACTTTTGCTGCAAAGATTCTGTAACGAAGGCGCTGATGCTATTAGTCTGTTCGTGTCTGTGGGACAGCCGCAAGTGGGGCCGTACAAGCAGTTTCGCTCGTCATTCTGTTCTCTTGTCGCTTCCACTTAATGTCTCGTCCACCTAGATCAGGGGATTTCCTTTCTCTCTTAATTTCGTCAAATACTGACAATAAGCTGGACGGAACAGGACCTTGTTCAGCTGTATGTGACTGCTTTTTCAGCAATAAGTCAGTATTCATCTTTGAATTAGTATTTGGAATCTAATAGGCTAATAGTTGATGTCGTAATCCGGCGTGGCCGTTTCAGGAGACTTGGAGTGAGCCCGCCCACGGTTGCGTTTCTTCCAATGGTGGCCGGTTCATGTAAACAACAACCAGTGGAGGAAAATGCCGCGGTAAGCTCATCCCACGGTCCCTGATACCGCCCAGCCGGTTGCCACGATATCAACTCTACAGTAGCAAAATGTGTCTTCGTGGGATGGAGATGGATATGGGAAAGTACATCTGCGGAAAAAAAACTTGGAACAAGCCAAGAAAATCGTGACAAATTATTTTTTGATTTTTCTTGGCTTGTGTGCCGAAATATGTGGATATAGATAAAGTATGCCTGGAAAAACTGTTTTCAAATCAGAAAACGACCCTAGGCAAACACAGAAGTACGTGAAGTCTAGGTTCTGGCACCACAGCCGGCATCAGGATGGCAAAATGACCACCTTCACCTCTTCATCAGGCACCTTTGAGTGACTTGAAGCGTGAGTCAGAGGGTAGAAGACCACCAACAGGAGTAGCATTTCCATGCATTTTAGGGAATTCGCAGTTGAATATCCGTGATTACCCCTGAAGCTCCGGGGAGGGGAGGGGGGTCGATTCCATGAGTGATGAAGGCTCTCATCAAATCTATTAGTAAGCAAACCAGATAGAGGGCTGAAACTTCTGTTCTTGTTGAATTCCCGCTATCTGCTTACCTTTCCACTGTTTCGCTGTCGAATAAGAGCTTCAGAACCGTTTGAAAACGCGATTTTGTGGGTTGTCCCAAGTTTTTTTTGGCAGCAGTAGCTGGGAATCCCGTATAGGGTGCATGGTAATAATTTATCTTTAACCAGGGGGGCATCCTGAATAGTGATGTAAAAGGTGATGGCTACAGCTTTTAAAAGACCCGACAATTCAATTTTAGCACGATTCTAAAATTAACTATTTTTAATGCACAAACCGAGGTGGCCCTTTCGCGGATTATTCCCTGAGAACTTCTGAGGAGCAGTTCATGCTGTGGTCTACCCGTTCGCTTCATCTCGGCTCTGTTATACCTCTGGGACGACTCTTGAATCACTAATATTGGCCGAAGAAAAAGATTAACTGTCAGGCAGCAATAACATGAGTGGGGGAATCATGGAACCGTCCTCAGCCAAAGATAAGACTTCCTCCAAAAACGGGAGATTTTCTTCCAGGGTAAGAGAGGGAGAAGCTTCAGGATCGGCGGATTCACCTAAAGGCTCAATTCGTGATAGACTATTGAAAACTTCTTCTTAAGCAGGGGTTGGAAAGTTCATACGTCTTTGCTAAGCATGGATCAGTAGGTTTACACGGGCCCACTTATTGGTTGGGATTTTAGTCGTGCCTATACGATCCCCCCCCCCTTTTTTTTGGGGGGGGATGGCACGACCCCCCGTCCTCGGCCATCTGTCCTGCTCATCGAATCGGAAGCCCTCGAGCAGGGATGGGTAAAATAGCCCACATGTGAAACAAGAAAAGTCAACGACGTACAATACGACCCCCCCCCTCCCAACAATGACCAAGTACGACCCCCCCTTTACAACGTCCGTGAAGCGAGAAAAATCAACTATCAAAATAAATTTTTCCCAGCCCAAATACGACCCCCCCTATTGGGGATTCCCCAACAAACAATGTTGCCCTGCGAGGTTAGACCGAGTCGATAGGAAAGTCTGGTAGCATCGGAATCTCTATCGATTTCTGAGCATTTAAGAACCCCTTTCCTCAGCCGGTTGCGATTAGGGGCTAGGCGACTTGTCCGCTAAGAAAGAGCAGAGAAGCAACCGAAAAGGTTCTGATTAAGGCCCTCTAAAGAGACTCCCCGCGATCAAGTGGTCCTGAAAATGACTTTGTGCTTTCTAGGAACCCTCTTATTGCGCCTTCACAAGATGATACACTTTCATCCCTCAATATGGCGCGATAAGGAGTGAAATATTAAGAACGATTTCACAAAGCGCTCGCTAGGCCTCGCTGACACGGTAGGTGACGAGCGTATCCAGGTCCGACGGAGCTGCTTCCGTCCCTTTAAAGTATCCTATTTCGAAAGTCGGGACGCAATTGCGGCTGCCGCATCGATTTCTGGCAGCCACGTCCGGCACATACTCGTCCAGGTTCCCGCCCCCACTGCTAAAGGGAGGTCTGTGTGCCAGGGTGTGTTCGGCGAGGTTTTTTTCGATATATTCTCCACTTGGGCGTTACAAATTGGGTCCATTCGTGTGACTGAGCACCAATTTACCCGAACAACTTTGATCGCTTCGGGAATATGTCTTTAAGTCCATGAAGGGCGAGCACCTTCTCTGCGGGCCTTGTACAAGGTTGTCAGACGTGCGTCCTTCGCGAACTTCCCACCCCCTGAGAGGTTTAGGTTGTTGCAAGAAATCTGCTGATCGTGCCTATCAAAACGCGCTTTATAGTATCCGCTGGGATCACGATTATTCCTTTTTTACACAGAAAGCCCTGCCGCAGGTAGTTCGGCATAGAGGGGGGCACCAAGTATGCTCAGAGAAATTCCTACAATGCATCTTGTGAAAACCTGTGAATTCTTGTAATCAAAGGGGTTTACTTGTACCATATTGCTGCTTTACCATAGACTGCTTTACCATTAGTTTATGGGTTCACCCAAATCCACTCTCGTAGTTAACAAGATAAGTAACAAAGGTACCAGACGAAAATGCAAAATGCCCCTTTCAAGTGGAACAGCCTTAAACTGAAGCCCTTAAAATACTTTCCAAGACTATAGAGCCTTGTCATGTTAAAAACAACTCGTAAAAACCTACAGCGGATGAATTTGATGTCACCGTTAACCGATGTTGATCATTAAATCCGAAACAACAGATTAACCCCATTTAACCCTATATGGAACAACAGATTTTGCTGTTTTACCTTGATCTTTGGGGTTTCATCAGTGGGGATGGGAATGGGAAATGTAAATTAGTGAGGCTAGCGCAGATCTGTTCCGCTCGGTAGAGATGCTAATACTGACCGCGCCGGGATGGCCATCGCCATCGCCGCCGACGACAATCGAGATACTGGAGCGTGGACAGAACACATTTGACCAGTGGAACAATCCTGTTTCTTGTTGGGAAAACTTGATTTCGGCGACGATCGCATACAATGCTGACAAGCGAAATACTGTCGCGAGAAACTTTGTGATCCATGCAGTTTCATCGATAGTAACGGTCACTTCCGAAATAATCCTATCGAACTAGTCCGCTGCCTTCTACTTCCCTACACCAGTAGGAGGAACTTGGGCAAAGGGCTTAAGTAGGAAGGGGCACGACTTGAGAAACGGCTGGCTGGGACACTACACTCTGGGGTAATTTTTCAGAGGAAATAACCCAAATTATCCAGATAAATTTCGACTAGGAAGCACGAGGAGACGATAGGAAATGTGGAATGAGGCCGCCATGCGGCATTACCCCCCAAACCGCCGCCGCTGACTGTCGCACTCGTATGACCCGCTCTGCTGACCTTCTCCCTGTCTCCCGATGTCCCCCGTACCTATCTATTCATAAATCGGAACCGCGAAATTCACCTCCATAGCGATTTCGACTCGCAGTAATCGCGCTCTGGTTTTTTTTTGGAACCTTGCCCTTTTGTTGCAATGTTTTGTAAAGACCGTTTCTCATAAAAACTTCTTCATTCTTATTCGATTTCTCCGAAACAGAACGTTTTTCTATTGAGCGATTACAGTATTTCTTGAGGTAAAGGGATTTCTTGGCCTAATCTAAGTGCCAAATCCTAGGGTAACTTTATCAGAGTCACATTTCTTTGCCTCTTTTTCTGTCGAGACTTTCATCGCCCGCCTGACCATCCGTTCTATTTAAAGAATCAGTCCCCAAACCACCTGGAGAAGTCGTTCGTCGGCCAGAGAAGGGCGGGGTATCCGTAACGTCTGAGAGCTGAAAAGCTACTGGATTACGTCGTTGTCGTCAACAGTATATCCCTACAGTTCCACTCGTTAACGGCTGGTTGACTAACTGGCTGGGCTGGTCATTGACGGGTTGTCTAGCCGTCGCGAAGCGAACATGCGAACTTTGCATAGTCGTCGGCCCGATGAACCAGCTCCCTACGTCGCCACCTCCAAGATTGAAAGGAATCCACAACGCATCGATCCAAACCGTCATCATATCATCACCAACCAATTTGCCCTTCCTCCCCGTTATCTCTTCCTCTCTCACTGATCGTTCTTAGGCATTAAAACTGGCACACTGTAGGACTTCTCAACTATTGCAGTATGGCCTCAGCTGGGTGCTTAATTGGGTGGAGGGGGGAGGGAGGCAGAGCAGTTCGTGTGGCTGAAAAACTTTTCTCAGAATACGCTTCCACCCACGAGATTCTCCTCTGGTACGACCTCTACCCCCATATTAACTACTATGTTCCAAACCATTGCTACTTCCCAGCACTTTTTTCCAAGGTTTCTGAAAAAATGCCGTCATGTATACTCTTCTCACTTCCTACCACTTTTCCCCCTTTTCCAGGGAATTTACCAGTTTTTCCTCGAAAATTTGCCGTTGAGCGAGGGCGTATCGGGATGTAGGGTATACATATAGCACTATAGCGCTTGTGGGACGAGGGAAATCGGAAAAAAATCAACAGCCGGCGAAAATTTTCTAGAGCTCGGAAGGAAACGTTGTTGGCGCCGGATACGCCCCCTTGCCCTCACCTCTAGCAACCGATTCAACCTTCCGCCTATTCCCCAGCGTACGACGTGTCCTGTAGTGGACT
>MU913526.1:12420-30132 GCA_036418165.1 Cooperia oncophora | reverse complement strand
AAAGTCTTCGCCGTTGCTCAACTCCTTTCTGGAATGTGGGAGGTATTCTAGTTCGACTCGGAATAGTAGTTATACCCGAAATCCCTGAGATCGGGTAGGCGTGGCCGCATGTTTCAACTTACCCTTAAGGCGTCTACGCTTCTGATGCGATATTTTCATCTCGACACAATGTCGTGTCTCTGTCCAATACAGAACAAGATGACAGTTGTCCCAGACTGGAATATTCCACCAGTAACCAGTTCCTTACAGTGTTCGAATGCTCCGCCTACCCGATCTCAGGGATTTCGAGTATACCTTTTCAATTCGGAGAGTAGCTGCTTTGTGGTAGGCTCTCACGGAGCATAGGATCGAGTCCTTGAGGGCTTGTTATTTTCCAACGTTTTTCACCAGAGAAGGAAAGGAGTATTAAAGGCAGTTGGCACGATAAATCCCCCAAGGCGACTAGGATCAATACTCCTGGCAGGATAGAATTCCGCGACCCTGGGCAGGCGCTGCATAGCGGTTTCCCCGAGGAAGGTGCCCTTATAAGGGCCCTATCAAGCCACAATTTTACAAATGGACGACCGTTCCTGACGCTCGTATTCATTCATTTGCTAAGCAAATTATGAAGCGAAGGGATTGGTATGAAGCGGCCGTGATGCTGCATGCATACATGGGTACACATATGCAGCCGTATCTTCGGTAGCGGTGATTGGTAAGATGCCTACGGGAAACTCGTCCGAAATCGATTTACAAGTCACTGAGAACGGAGGCTTTTTCTTCGCAGGATTTTGACCGTTTCACTCCGTTCTTTCGCCATTTCCCCACTATACAGCGCCCTACTAGCATTTTAGGCTAAGTAGGAAACCATCGTGCCAACTGCCTTTAAGGGCAGCAAGCACGAAAATCCCTAAGACGTGTGGGATTAAAATGCTTAACAATTTTTTAACGAATTCCGCGCCCCTGAGCAGGTGCTGCGTAGCGCCTTAGAAAGGTACCTTCATAAGGCCCTATCAAGCTGCAACATACCGACCCAGACGCCCACCACGCCCGCCCGCCCACAAACGGACGACCGTACCTGGCGCTCGTATTGCTTCAGAGCGAAGTAAAATGTGAAGGGATCGATATAAAGGGGCCGAACTCGTCCGAAATCGCTTTTTCGGATTCAAGAACGAAGGCTTTTCTTCGCAAGTTTTTGACCGTTTCACTTCGTTTTTTCGCCATTTTCCCATTATATAGCGCCCTGCTAGCATTTTAGGCCAAGTACCAAATTATCGTGCCAACTGCCTTTAACGCAGAGAGGTAGAAGGCAGCGGCTCACGCTTTGCGCAGCGTTCACAAGCGTTCCGAGTGTCCGGCAGCGTCAGCTTCCAAGAAAGTAGAGATATCGGTCTAGCGTATGCTACCCTCTGCTGGTAAAGTGTATGGGGCGATAGGATGTTAGCAGACAGTTACTACTCTCCTATCGCAACATAATCTCTACCACCAGTCTGCTGTTGGTCGCTGGTGGACGCTGGTAGACGCTGCTGGTAGGATCGATTCCGGCACTATTTACCCTTTACTGCCCCAGCCATCCGAAATCAGGCCAGTTCCTGACCGACTTTTTTCTCCGTGGGCAGAATTTGCTGAAAACTTGGCTCCAGGGGTAGTTCGACCCGCTGAACACGAATATCGCATCCGCTTGACCCAAAACCTCCTGGCGCCCGCGCCACGGGCGCCGGCGCCAAAATACTCGAAATCACCAAATTCGCTGAAAACTTGCTCCCAGGGGTAGTTTGACCCCCTGAACACGAATATCACATCCGCTCAACCCGAAACCTCCTGGCGCCCGCACCACGGGCACCGGCGCCAAAATACCCCAAATCATTGGCGCCTGTGGCGCGGGCGCCAGGAAGTTTCGGGCTGAGCGAATGTGATATTCGTATTCTGGAGGTCAAACTACCCCAGGAGACAACATTTGAGCAAAATCTGCCCGCCGACGCTTCCGTGCGCGTCAGAGCGCTGGTGGACGCTGCAGCAAAGTATGAACACAGCCATAGGAAGCTGGATGTTGAAACATCTAGAACTGTTCTTGAGGATCCCTCGCTGAAGGTCAGACGGACCCTTGAGCAAAAAGTTGAAGTGATTAAAGAAAGTTCGGGATGTTCGGACCCACCGCGAGCGTACGCTTCAACGTAAGCACATATGGTATTTGCATTTTGCCGCGCTTGACGTTACGTGATCCGGGCAATCCGTCTTCCATGAATATGCTACCTTAAATAGGATTAATTACATAGGAGAAAGCTGCTAAGTCCTGCACCACATTCGCATCTCTAGACGGGCACATAAAAAACTTCTTCATGAGCACTTATACCCTAACAACTCCAAGACATCAAACCTCATGGGGAGAGTTATGGTACCCTGTGAGGATCCTTCGACATGACCTCAAGGGGCCAAGGCACGCGCTCTATGTCCATTTAGGTGAACAGTACAAAGGAGAGACTTTCCATTAACACGAATGTCGAGGGCAACAGCGGAGAGGGGCCACCATTACTGGAATGACCAGCACGTCGTGGTTCTACTGGGCCGAACAACTCGTCTTTCAAAGCTTGTAGCCCTGGGCGGTGCCACATCTGTAAGCGACAGTTTTTGACAAAATTGATAGGAGTTTGCAGGATGCTGGTCAGATGGTAACAAGGATTACAGGGTGTTTCCTGGATTCTCCGTATCTATTATACATGTATAGAAACTAGAGGAGCTGGTAGGCTGACAAGCTCTTATAGGTGTTGCACCCCCCCCCAAGCTTATTGGCGTCCGTATTTCCTCTCGTATCTGGTGAAAAACCCACTGCACCATTTCGAGAAAGTCCGCAACATCCGACGACCTCGGAACTACCCGATGCCCAATTGCATGCTCCTATAGTCAATGAAAGTGATAGAGATGTGCAGGGCGTGACTCGAACTTGATAGACACTCATAGAAAAATATTTGGCAACTTTTTATTAGTGCTAATACGGACATCTTTAATGAGCAGATCTTAAATTGAGACGGACATCTTAAAAGGAGGATGTACGCAATTTTCAATGTATAACCGTTTGCAAATTCTATGTTGGTTTGTAATCCAGTATCGATTCAGTTATTGGTTAGCTACCTAAGAAGTGTGTTTTTCTACAGATCCTTTGACAGGTTCTTTTGCTTTCTTCACATCACTTTTCGATCCCTCTTCTTTTTCCTTTTGTTTTCTTTCTTCTTTTTTCGACACTTCTTCTTTTGTTGCTAGATCGGATATTCGCTTATTATATCGTGTGAGCATGTGCACGTACTTGTTGAGGAATTCTGTATACTTTCCCTCGCGAGGGAGAATGCCGTCCTGAATAGATTCAGATCAGCGGGTGATAAAGCGGATAAAATAATATGAGTGAATAAGGTAGTCGAAAAAGAGAAAAATTCTTCTGAAGTCCCCTAGAAGAGACCCGCCTCCGAGGTGAGCTTTTACGACATACAGCGAGAAGATGACGAGCTTCACCGAGTTCTCTCTTGTTGCTATCAGCTATTTCCCCTTATCAGCTCTCTATCAACATCAGAAAAGAAAGAGGTAGTTGCGGAACAACCGCATCGACATGAGCACTGGCTGTAACACGGGGCAGTGGGCGGAGCATTGCTTTGCCCGAGGGCGGATGGCGACGTTACCGCTATCTTTCAAACCGCGAAAGTGATACACCACTTGTGCTTGCGGACAGGACTGTCTTGCCCGAAGATAGCGTCTACACACTGACTGAACGCAGAGCATGTCTGAGTTTCACGCTCAGCGCGGCCCCGAAGCAGCTAGGGTAGCGAAAGAGCGTTGTAAATGGAGTTTCACGCAGGCATTTGCACCGCACTGCCACGCGCGCGGCATTTGCACCAGGGCGCATTTGATTGATCTGGAAAGATGGCAATGTGTCAAGACGACTGATGAAGAGATACCTTACTAACTTGTGGGTGATATCGTGTCATGAACGACCTTAACCAAAAGCGAGTGCCGTGTTCAATTATCTGGGATGGGATGAGGATTATATGCCTTGCATGTGGAATTGCTATGGTCCTGACACGGTGCAGTAGGGTAAAGTGCTCATTTGTACCGCCGCATCGTGGGTGCATGCAGCAATCCTCTTCGGGTACCATCACAGGTTCCTAAATTGAAAATGGAGGAAGTTCCTGAAGCCAATTCGAGGATATTTCAAGCGTACAGAAGAAAAATTCACAGCAGTACCCCTAGAACCTGATGTTCCATAACCTACATGGACTCGGTGAGCATTGCTGCGTGGTGCACGCGCGCTTTAAAGGCGAAGCCCGCAATCATTCGCCATCACAGTTAGTGGACTAGGAGTTCGCGTATGGGCGACAAGGTTCTGAATAACTCAATAGTGAAGAAAAAAAGAAAAAAAGCCATGCTAACGGCTCCAAATAGAGCCCTGTTCGATCCCCCTATTGTAACGTTGCCACAATTACTCTGTATCCAATGCTACGTTTAGCAGCACACACTGATACGCGAATGGGAACCTAGACGTATACAAGTGATTTCCATACTTCCGCGTCTGCGGCCTCGTTTTCGAGAAAAGACGCCTTGAGGCGAGTCTGGAAGTATCGGAGTGACTTGGAAAAAAGGGAGACGTTCACTGAGACTAATTCCGCTATAGGGCCATCTACAAATTTTGTTGTAGCGAAAGCCGCACAATGGTGTGATCCTCGCGGCCCACACTACCTCCGACGCATATATTTTATACTGCTGACACCTGAATCGCGGACCGTACCTTGACTGCATACTGTTTTAGTGTCCCTACAAAGAATGCGAATCCTTCTGGATTAAATATAAATTTTCTATCGAAAAAAAAAACTCGCTTGAAAAATAATTTCGCAGTAACACATATGTGAGATGAGATGTGATACTGTAGTGACTGTCTTGACTCCTTGGAATCGTTGATTTCTGAGATCTTTCAGCATGTCCACCATCTTAACCTTGCTGTTCTCTTTCACTTTTTGGGAAATGTAGTCGACTCCTAAAATTCATGCCTCTGTCGCACTTGATTTCAAAAAAGAACGATCAGAAAATCGGATCGCATGAGCACTGACATGATACTGCCAATATGAGTTTCAAGACAGACTGTACTGTCGTCTTCGAAAGGGGTCCACCCAGGGGTGGGGGGTGAATGGATCCGCGGCTGTGTTTTCTACACACCATCAGAGGTGCATGGGAAGGGGTGAAGGGTAGTGATACCCATTTGTCGTCTCCGTACTCCGCCAGCGCTGTCCTCAGTGTGCAGTCAGGACTCCACACTAATGGGGACAGGGTCCAGGTCCACTAAAGACAGCACAATGACTGTCCACTTTTCGAACTGCAGTATTCAGATTGCTGAGTAAGCTGAGAAATATTCGAGGGGAGAAATAACTTTGCAAGACTTTCCGGATGTTCTTTTAGATTTTTAAGGCTTTTGCAAAAAACTTTTGCTCTCTTCATGCTCCCACATTAAGACAGTAATGAGGCTCCGAGGCCGCACAATACTGCGATTTTAAATCTCTTTCCTGACCCACCAATAAAACATACGGCACGTCCAATTCCTCCAGAGCAGTGAACAACGATTGGGTTTCCGTTACCGAGACTTCGTACAAGCTTGAGTAAAGAAACTGTAGGAGTTGGATCAAGAGGTGCAGTATGATCTGGCCATTCACTGTATGATACGTGATGTACTTCATAGGACTCCCTGAAAGAGATTGTTTGAGAGCAAGCAAGTAGCAAACGCTATGAGCAGACCCGATCGGCTACTGCACGCTGTCATTCGCACTACGTGGCTGCCCTGAGTGCAAGGCAGTTGGCACGATAAATCCCCAAGACGAGTAGGATTATAAGCCTGGCAGGACGCAATTCTGCGGCAATGAGCAGGCGCTGCGTAGCGCCTTTTCCAAGGAAGGTGCCCTTATAAGGGCCCTATCAAGCCACAACATACCGACCCGAACGCCCACCACGCCCGCCCGCCCACAAATGGACCTCCTATGCTTATCGCTTTATTTGCTGAGCAAATGCGAAGAGAAGGATCGTGATGAGCGCGTCCTGCGCTGCTGTCCATGGGAGTATACGAGTATTAGCCGTTTGACCGAAGTTTCCCGCCATAATTCTCGAAATACTTTTAAAAACGAAGCTAGTTGGAAATCAAGGTTATGCACGGTCAGAGTCATACAACTTTCGCCAACGTTCTGCAGCTTGGTGTCGCATCCTTCCTCCCATAAAGACGAGGCTGGACTATCGAACAACAAACCTCGGATTGGCGTCCCTGATGTCAGTTCTTCATTCTCGAACTGTTTCACGTTCAGGAAGCGTGGAGGTCGTAAGTGCAAGTTCAGCGGCTGTAAGAGGCCTGATGGATGCAAGCCAGCCGAACTTCTCCAGCTCGGCTTGGGTTGCCTTCGCAGTGTGTGGTCGAGCGTTGTCGTGGTGGAAGCTGATGTCGGCTCCGCGTCCGCGTGGTCCGATGATGGGATTTGAATCTTCATGCTGAGTTGAGGTAGTGGCGTTGATGCTCTGCCCCTTCTCAAGCAGCTCCCAGTGCTCGATGCCGCGTCGTGACCACCAACACGATAGGAGCACTTTCTTGGGGTGCGGCTTGGGAGGTTTTGCTTCTTCTCCTTGTTGACAACTCAGTTCCTCACAGGCTTTTTGTAGAGAACCCACTTCTCATCTCCAGTGATCAGCGTATCGAGAAACTTGTACTTCTTCTGGAGAGTGAGGAGTGAAGTGCAAGTGTCGACCCTCCTCATGATGTCGTAGTCAGTGAGTTTAGAATCCAACGGCCAGAGCTTTGCGACTCCAGGTTCTGCCACGTTCGTAAAGAGATAGCGTCAGCACCATATTATCCACTTATCTGCTTGGCTTCCTTTGCGTTTGAGCCAGAGTCTTGAAGGAAAAGAAGACAGTGCCTTCAGGACCTGGCAGTTGAAACTTGGGCGGCATTTTGGAATCCAAATGCAAGCTGGGTGAGTGTGAGGTAGTGATGTGAAAGAGTCTCTTGCGTGCTTCATGCACACCCCACGATAAGTCATAAACATACATGCAAGGCTAATATGGTGCGATCAAACACGTGGCGGGAAACTTTCGTCAACCTAATGCCATTCGTGCAGCATCGTACCTACGTCGAGGTCATTTCAAGATCCTGCACGGAAATTCCGTCCGAAATAGTTTTTTGAGTCTAAAAACGAAGCTTTTTCCAGGTTTTTAGACCGTATTCACCTCGTTCTCCGCCTTTCGGTACGAGTGTGCCGCGAGGTGTAGGCATGTTTACCTGCTGGCATTTTAGGACCGGTATTGACAAGTCATCATGCTCAACTCTCGGTGTGAATGTGGAAGTGCGCTGACGGAACACGGTATCTGTAAGTTTCACAGTGGTGGACTATCAGAACATCTTCTTTCGTCCGCCTTTCCTTCTATTTTCGCCTCGGGGGCCAAAAAAATATCTTCTTCAAATCTGAACGTGCGCTCTATTGGAATAAGCCTCAAGTGCCGTCCTTGCTGCGTGGCCTCCTGAAGCGCACTTCAGCTCTGTGCATCCTATCCCCTGCAAACAGGAAAACGAACGATGTGGTTGGGAACAGTCCTGTTTCTGCATGCACCCGATTCCAACTCAACTGCTATGTCCAGTCCACCCACGCGCGGATCAGCATGATACTGGTTTCGTAAGTGTCTACGACTCTCCCCAGACCGGAACGAGGGTAGGCAAGAAGGCGTTACCTTCGGTCCCGAACAGTTTTTCAACGGTGAAAGAGCTACTGCTCTTCACGGGTTGGAAAAGAGATTAGGATAATTTCTTTTGAAGTAATTACTTTGTAGTTTCGGCGTACTTGCACAGTCTGTCGTCGAGCCTCGGAGTATGCTGACGCAACACATTTTTCGTTGTCTTCCTGAACCAGTGAAAGCCGCGGTAGGGCTCACATTGGAGCATTTTTGCAGCCTTGTGTCCAATAAGGTTCGAGAGGACTTTCGGGGAACGGCATGAGTTCGTTAACTAGAGTAGCCCAGCAGTTCTGAGGGTACAGTAAGCATAAAGATTCGTGCAAATGGGGGCGTCTCGATACTGCCGGCTACCGTTGCAAAATGTGGTGCGTGAAAACCCTGTGATGCAATCTATCCAGAGAAGCGCTCTCCAGCTTTGAGAAAGTAAGATTTGAACTCAGCGTCTCAAACGGCGGTACAAGAGGGAGTGTGCAGGGCGGGACGGGCAAAGCTACCTCTTCTAGTTCCTTCGGTAGTAGAATCTGTTGAGAAGTATCAAAAACTTACGTTCTCGCAAGGCAGACAGAACTGTATCACAACCGACTAAGATTTTCCGAATATAACCATGGCAGAGTCTTCGTGAGAGTCTCCTTGGTAATGCGTCCCGTGGAAAATTGCACATACCTTCTATGGAGGAATGATAAGGATGGTGCCCCACTCGTTGGATCGTTATGCCTGTCGTAGCGTTCAGAAGATTCGGGGGCTGGGAGCAGTATCCTTGATGAATAGCGACGGGAGTTGAAATAAAATAAGTGGGGGGTGGAAGATTGGAGTCCGTGGGGTGAAGATGCAAGAGTTCAGGTAGAGTGGAAGATGATACTTGTGGTGCGTAGCACGCCACCATTGATTAATCAACAACGGGAGGGGGGTCGTTATCACGCGGGAGGGGAGGGAGGTGCGTACTTTGTTCTGAGAACATTGGCGATAGTTTATGTCCTTTTCACGGACGCTAATGAAGTGGGGGGGTGTGGGGCTATTTGATCTTCAGGAGTAATTTCGGGGGCGTAAGGGAAGAAGCGTTGTGCCGCGGGGGGGTGGGTTGGCGTTGCTGTGGCGGGTTTGCGGGTAGGAGACTCGGGGCCTCGCGTCCTAAGTTGGGGCGGGGGGTGGCCGAAGGAGGAGTTGTGCGAGGGTACAAGACAGGGGCGTTGACGTAGTGGCCGTAGGGGGTGATAGTGGCAAGGGGAAGTGATAATGCACTTTGCGTGGTAGCCAAGCCCGCCGCTCGAATCAGGCAAAATTTTGGGGGGTGGGCGAGAAAACTAAGAATGTTTCCGGGCCAAGATGCCGGGAAGATACTGCGACAAGAGTGGTGGGAGTGGAAAAAAATCTAGGGAAGAGTGGAAAGTGGGGGGTAGGATGGGAGAGTAGGGGTGGTCGTTGATTCGGAGAGTAAATGTAGGGGGGGGGGTCTTCGTCAGGGTATTTGTCGACAAACGCGTGATTGGCGTGACCCTGTTGGTAGCCGAGCAAAAATTCAAGTAGTTGCGAGCATGGAGGGGTGATCGTGATACCGATCCTTTACGATCAGGACATTGCATCGTCGAGACAATCGCATCAGCAGGGCGTACTTGATCGTTCACGAGGGTAGGAGTGTTGGTCGGGAAGGGAGGGGTGTCGTATTGTTTATACGCGGGGATGTTATTCACTCATTCAGAGCTGTGATTATTTTCGTTTGTTTTGTATTCGAGTTCCTTTGATTTCTGAAGTATGTGTTGAATGAGCCCGGCACCTGAGTACAAATATATCTCTGTCCATCCGGCATATCCATCCAGCTAGCATGAATATAGTCGTCATCGGCTCCCCTGTTCTTCAATATGACACGGGTGGCGTCCATGCATATCACATCTTCGTACCTGTACGAAATTAATATTTATTATCTTTTTAACAGTCGTTCATTCTGCTGCTAGATAGTTTCTGCCTCCACTATCACCTATGTTGAAGCTTTGGGTGAGAAGTTTGCCTATCACGCGCATCACGCGGGGAACCCTAGGAAGATCATCACCGAAGTGATACACCCTATCACCCTTGACCTTGGAATCCTTTTCTCTTCCGATTTGATTGCGTCCTCATTCCTCACCCTCCTCCCTCGCCCCCTTGTCATCCACATGGTGGATTGTATAGTAGAATATTGTGCGACAAGAAAGATCAGTCAGTATGTACACTTACAAAATGTAAAGTGGGCTATTAATTTTGAGCGATTTGTTCCAATGTACTGAATTACAAATAAGGTGTGGCTTATTTTACCTGTTTTTGCTCACATTTCGTTTGAAATAGTCGAATGTGACCTCAGGAGGTCTGTAGTTCTTATTCTGAATAAACTCCCTCCTGATTGAAGCTGTGGTCTGAAAGATTACCGTCGGATATATGTTCCTTCAGCTTGCACAGAGCTCCAGGGAAGATTGCCATGCTCTTCGAGCGAATGGGAGTACCGCTGTTTGGCAAGGCTCTTGATGTCTGGACTTGTGCCCTCTGGAGTTTTCACTAAATGATGGCCTCTAGAACCATCATCTAGCGGAAATCCCAGAGGGCACAGCTGCAACTCAGCTCAATCTAGAAAATTAATGGAAAGAAAACGTTGTGACCCGTGCGGACGTTTCTTCCGATCGCTCGTAAAGTATGGCGACACCTTGAGACAGCGTATCGCAGTAACTCGAACTGATACCTGCCGTAAGGGTTGAACACCAAAGGTTTGCAAAATAGTGTTAGAAGGTTTATATTTATAATTGCGTCAAAAAAAAGAGGTTTCGACGAAGTTTCTATATTGCTTGGGTCTGTTTAATGTCAGTAGTTTGGTACGCACTTTTGGTCTACTGTTCTCCTTGCACTTAATACATACTGGTAAATAACTGAAGGTGGCTGACTATCCTGAGACCCTCTTAATAAGCGACAAGCTGACAAGGTAAGCAAAGTAAGATATCGAAACATCTGGAGAGGACGTGAATGGCACGCACTCCCGTGGCGCGTATACCCGCAATTTAATCGTGGTGCTGTTACAGAGCCAGTGAATCGGATTCCTCCGAACAGCCGAAATTATGAGTATCAGGAGAGGTGGCGCTTAGCATACAAAAGGATGAATAGCCCACGAAACGATACTATGAATTAAGCATTCTTCAAGTCCCACTAAAAGTCGGCATTCCGTAGAGGTTCCGAAGTGAGACCGTAAAGCTCCCAAGTTTTTCTTGTTGCTCTAGTGTGGATGAGAAGAACCTTCTGTCGTTCCAGTGATGCCGACTAGGGGAATGAACAGTTTATTAGAAATAAATTGACATTCATGTATAGAGTGGCTGGAAGGAGAAACTATATCAACTGGACCATGAAGATCGTAAGAAGGCGAGTCACCACTGCGCTAAGGCCTTAGCCGTACCGCAAGTACTGGTTATCGATCAGCTCTGAAAGTGCACCAGCGGGCAAAGCGCCTACCGGCTCGACAAGTGAATTTTTGGATTTAAATTTTTTTGGTGGTATTAAATGTTGAGAATTTTCTAGTGGCTCATTAGTTTGGGCGTAAATGTAATACAATGGAGCATGAAAAAACTCCCTTGTGCACGGAGGAATTTTATCCTTCCATGGGCGTCTCCTCGTCCGGGATCTTCTTCTGCATAAGCTCAGGGTTACTTGTTACTTTTTTTATGGCCCGACTCTAAATCGTTTGCAGAATGCCCTTCATCGTAATTTGCCACCATTTTTTAGCCACCGGCGAGTTTTGTATTCACAACATGATTTCCGAGGACGCACAGATTGACCCATTCGAGTTATTGTGATAGCTTCCTCAAAGACACATTCCACGCTCATTGTGTGGGGCGGCCATAGGGTCTTCCTCATGTGTAGCTACACCTTTTCACCGTTTCTGGAACCATGGGCGCACTTATGAAGAAAGCGCATATAAGTTACGTTAAGAAGTTCGGTTACGCCCATGCGATAAGCGCGGAATACAACTCGACCGTTTAAATGTGTAATCAGACCGTTGTTCGCATCAGCTTCTGAGCCCATATATATCGATTGTCGTTTTCTGTTTCTGAAGGCGACTTAAGCCCCTTATCTTGAACAGGCGATGGGCCTTCATCTTGTGGGGACGGTTTTCTCTCAGGTGAGGCTTTCGAATCCGACAAAGTATCTTTCTTGGGTTTTCTTGCACTCTCATCCATGACGTCTTGTGTTATCACATCAGATGCTTCTTCGATTTTTTTCTGCAAAGTAATTTTTTTCTGCAATTTACAGCCCAGAACTACTAATCTGTCAACTATGTAATTTTCTCGGAACAGCTATAGAAAAACTCACGCCTGATTTGACTTGACGTCTTCTTCGATTTGATTTAGTGCTCCTTCCTCTGGATTTCACTAATTGTTGTGGTGATTGTTCCTAGAGCAAATTTATTCCGTTGAGCCATAAGAGATGAATGATAAAGATGATCAGTCCATTTGATCAATCACTTCTGGGATGCGGCACGCATTCTACTTACGTTTAGAATCGTAGCGACATATAGTCGCTGTCGGTACACTGTGGTCTGTACTGGTCGAAACCAGTTGAAGAGAACGCCCCTGGTGGGCTTATTCCATCCTTCCCAGCTGATCACGACAATATCAGCTGTACACTCTGTGGGGGCTATACTTTGAGAGAGCCGGCGCTGCAAGTGGCATAGGTTTTGGCGCCAGTGCCATGCACATTGTAGCCATGGAGTTGGCATAACCCTTGCGGTTGCGAGTCATTCTGCCCACCCATTGCGAATTTCGTTTGAGGAGAGCCCTGGACATCATTGCACGCTTTCCACTTGTGTATAGCGTACTGGCTAGGTTGGAACTTCGCCAATGGGGAACAGCCTACGTCACCTCCGTGGGAATCTCTTCGGGAAGATCGCACTTGGCGGCTCGGAGAGGGAGGAGGTCGTGTTCAGCATTGAGAGAACTTTTATAGTTGCTGGTTTTTCCCCTTCAAAGCGCGTAATACACTTGCTCCTCTCGCTTCGCAGCGTACTTGGGGAGAGTATGCAGGATGGTTAAGACCCTTCTTTTGAAAGGAGTACGTGCTAAAAGCGGAAACCTTTTTGATGGTGATTTTACGTGATGTACTGGGATGGGAAGCGGTCAGGAACCACACACCCAGTATGGTCTATGGGCAGCTTTAACAATACCTTCAATGACGTCACTTTCTGTTCTTCCCTGCGCCTACACTTCTGACCACAGTGGATTTCCTCGTTCCAACTCTACACGCCTGATAAAAGGCTCATCAACTCCGTAGCGCCTTGTCCTCCGAAAAAGCTCATCCTCTGGCTTGAGCCTTGTTTTTTGAACCTTTTGGTCCCTCGGAAGCCGCAGTCATTTGTTCCTCCGCGCTCTAGCGTTCGCGATAGGACCCCCATCAAAAGTTCTTATTCCACGTAACCTATCCAGGGCATCCATTTCGTCTTACATGAGAACGTTGTCATACCATTTGGGCGATAAACAACATACATGTATACAGCAACAATAAAGAAAAAAATATCAACAGATGAAGTCTAACCGGGGATTTCCCTGATGACTTAGCGTTCAGCTGGAATAGAGAAACACTTATTCCTTCAATAAATAGTTATAAACACTATTACCTTTGATTTCATACGGCGATCTAACATTGCTGCGAGAATCTGAAATTAGTCTCGGATTGGAGGGAATCTTAGTAGCCTGGGAACTACTTCCGCAGGATTTTTTTGCGTCAAGAAGATTTCAGGGGCGTGAGCTGAAAACATGCCCCATGTTCTTTAGATGTTCGGGCGCATTCTCTGGGAATGGTAGTCCTGCCTGCAAACATTGAGCATGCACTGCCTTCGAAGCAAAATGCGTAGAGGGCATCACACGTTCTCAAGGGCACCAATGCTTCACCCACTGGCCACGGCGACGCCCGACTTCATTTTCATGTGCTACTTGATGGTGCGATTGTTCCTTTAGTGAGTCTCTCTCTATTTCAAATGGTAAGAGTGAGATGATAGGGAGAGAGAGCTGTCACCAACAAAAGAGAACTCGTACGGCCCTTTCTTTGCCTCATTCGTGTGCAAATGTTGGCATGGACTTCTATATGAGGCATTTGAGGCATTTCCAGCAAGAATTTTCTGCTTTCTTCTTTAAACTGAATCTCTTACTACCTTGTCATCAGTATCCAAGCGGCACAGCTCCACACTTCTGAACCTGGACGTGCTCAACTGAATCGTATCATATCGATGAGAGGCTTGCAGCTTAATGTGAGAGTCACCAACAGCTGCGACCTGGGAGAGGGATCTAGGGAAAATTCGTCAGCGCCTTGGTATCCCTTGGTCTAATCAAGGCATAGGCTAAGCGGATACTATATCATCTTTCTGGGCGGAAGAGGGAAAACTCACCCGGGCTCGTATGCGGCGCGGTTTTGACGTCAGCGCGGCGGCAGGGCGGAGCGAAGGGCGATGGCCTGCGCCTCCGCCACTGTGCTCCAATCAGCAGCCGATTTTATTTGCGAGGGAAAACAGGGAGAAAGAGAGAATATGAGGATTGAACAATTAGTGGATGCCTGTAGGTGAGATAGTGGTAGTGGTGAGAGAATAGAGAAAAGTCAACTATCAGGGCGAATTACTTTAGTGAATGGCGTAGCAGGTGAGATCGTTCTCTTCCGTTCCGTTTTCCGATTACCGCTATACTGTTATAAGGTCACACCCAACTGTTGGTCAATTTGCCAAACCTCACCCTAAACGTTTGCTAAGAGCTGTTTGCGTCGTTTTCACAATCGAAGGGAACTATTTCGCCAGTTTTGCCATTTGCTGAAGTAATTCGCCCTGATAGTCGACTTTTCTGTATTCTCTCACCACTACCACTAACTCACCTGTAAGCATCCACTATCTGTTCAGTCCTCTTCCCTCTCTCTTTTTTCCTCTTTTTCCTTCCCCATAAAGGCGGCTGTTGATTGGAGCACAGTATCGGCGGGGCGCATCGCCTTTCGCTGGGCCCTGCCGCCGCGGTGACGTCAAAAAACCGCGCCGTACTCGCCTGGCTGAGTTTTGCCACGGAGCCTTTCTGGGACCATCCCTAGGCGACTCTGGTCGTCCGCACTCTAAACCTGAGTTTTTTTTTGTGAAAGGTATACAGGAGCACGGCCGAGTGGTCCTCATTAGCCGAATAGGGGACCACGAAAATTAGTGTAGAGCAAATCTTCAGGCTAGTTTTCCCTCATGCACTAATACTTTATCATTGTGCTCATGTACTTTCGAATTGCAGTGTGAAGTACTTCAGTTCCTTTAATCGTAGCTTCTCATTTATCATTTGGATGACACGCAACGCGCACTATCGCGTGCACAACATGGTAGATCCGACAAAGCTGATCATTGATAGGAATCTGTATTGAAATCTACAGGGGGGGGGGGCAAAAAAAGTCACTTTCCTTCATTGACTTTCGAGGCGCTATAAGTTACACTTTATTGAATTCTGATCGGACATTTTTACCACCATATTAAAGAGCATATTAAATACTATCATGACACTCCGCCACAGCCTTCTGGACGAGCGCCATCGAGAGATTCTGGCACGCGACCGCGATGCCTGAGATCAGCGAGATAGTCGATTTCTCCGCCACCGTAGACCACCCTATTGAACTCCGCCCGAACCGGGTAATTGAGGGGATTCAGGTCAGGTGACCTACTTGGATATTCCACCTTCTTTAGGTATTCAGCCCCCTTCCATTCCAAGTGGGCGAGAGTTTTTCCAATGCCCTTCGATTCCATGTGGTGGCACCCAATGCTGTAGCAGTACAAAGTTTCCAAGAAGGTACGGGCGACGACATGTGAGGAGGATATTCTCACGAGTTGCTCGATGTAACCGCCAGCGCTCACCTTCAGTCCGGGGTCCACGAAGAAAATATTGGTCTTTCCATTCCAGGTACGTCCGGTCCATACCATCCCCGCGCCTTGGCGACTGTGGTGAAGATGATGTCCTAGACCGTGGCGACGTTGTCGGAGCTGCTCGATGTTGGAGATCTTCCAGATCGAGAGTACTGGTCTCCAACGTGCTATCCATCGGCTGACCTCCATACTAAGAAACTTTCGCAGCTGTTTTGAGATGAGATTGAATTCCATAATGGGGGGGGGGGGTTTGGGGGGGGGGGTCTTTCTTCATCAGGCTGCGAACTGGGATGGATGAGCGAGAGCCAGCTCCTGCTTATAGAGGAACATCTTGGGTATCTTCCGCCCTGGTACTCGTATCCACGTCCTCTGTCTGGGCAGCGAAAACTTTGCTGATATGTGACTCGGTCGAAGTGACTTTTTTTGGCCCCCTGTATATTTATACAGCACACGGCCTGACGCAGAGTCCAGACTTTTGGATGACACGCGCTCTAAGTTGCAGTTGCAAAGCGCTCCATTACTATAGGCGAGAACGCACCCACAGACGCAGATTGGTCGGTCTGCGGACAACCTGAATTTAATCCCTTGGCGTCGATTTTCTGTTTTTCTCTTCCGCATGGCACTCTATGGCCGTTGTGACTTCGCTCACTCCAGCTTTTCACCGACTATAAGTAGCTCACCCACCCCGGAGTCCCCTCCCCTTGAAAAATCCCGTTTCCTGGCTCGCCATACGTTTTTTGCGTTTCGATGCTTTGGCAGCCGCTGCCCTCTATCCGTCTGCGTCACAGGGTTTCGTAACAGGACCATGCACAAAAGTTCAAGATGTCACGTAACAGGGATTGGTCGACGCCGCCAGCGCCGTGCTAGCAGTCAGCGCCGATCGATACCAGACGTTGTGATTAGGCAGTGCGTAACCTCCTGTCCTTCCACAGTCTCTCCATCAGGTACATCGTGGTGTGGGAAATGGTGGTGTCGGTGCGACCCATCCCCTCGAGGGTTCCATCACTTCCCCAGCACCTACCTACCCCTTTCCTACCAGCTTCTTACCAGTTTTTCCGAGATTCCCCACATTTTCTGGTTTTTCACCCAGAACTTTTTCATTGAGTCGTCGAGCGAGCAGGGGGGGGGGGAGGGGCAGGGTTTATGGTCAGTGTGAAATAGGGAAAACCGCGAAAAGTTAACAACTGAAAAAAAAATCTTTCCCAACGCGGCAAAGTTTCTCTCAAAGGCACGTACAACCTCGGCCTGACTGCCACTTTTTTTATATACAACCGAACTTTTTCCTATTGGCCCATCTTAGTGATCGGTTCCCGAAGCTTATCAAACTTCAAGGCAACAACGACAGCGTCTGTGTAATTACTGCCCCCCCCCCTCCCAGTTCCGAGTGATTCACCGTGTGGGCGCGCAGTAGTGCCTACCCATAGTAGTATGATCCGATAGAATGACTACCGTAGACAAAGAAATGTCAGAGTTAAGATTCGTACCTGACTAGTCCTCTGGTCTGCAGCTTTCGCCACACTTTCTGCCGACGATGATTTCGGGTCGTAGGCTGAAGACGAGCCATAAACAACTCTTAGCAGACGGAAGCGCAATATAGCCGAAAAAGCTCACATCTTGACACAGCATTAGCGTTATCTGATGTCTTTTTCTTTCTGGCTCCTTCTTTATCCTTATAAGAAGAAGAGAATGAAAGTGAGAAATGTGACCAGCCTTGGATGATCCTTCATGGCTGCGATAATGCCTCTCTAGAGGCATGAGGTATGAGGTGGGTGTCCTGATTCTAATCATTAGTGGACACGTGCCTGCTAACTGCGAGAGCAGGGAAGCATGGTCAAGGGGGTACGTGAGGGGAGAGACGGGCAAGAGAATCGTAATTTGCCGCTCCGCCGCGCGCGGCAATGGGCGCGGCGTTTTCTTAACTCGTCTTAACCTGTCGATTGGAGTAGCGTACTTCACGTGGACCCCGTCGTCGCGGACATTATGACTATTTCGGTTCTGAATTGCCTGTTGTCGCCATCTACTACCTGGAACCATCGCCATTTGCGGCGCGACGTCGCACGCGACGCCCACCAGCGCGGCGAATACAATTCTCTTGTCACATACCCACGTGAGGTTATTTT
>MU913525.1:2165-28443 GCA_036418165.1 Cooperia oncophora | reverse complement strand
ATTCCCTTTCAGGTCTCTCTGCTCTCTTCACTTGGATTTCCTGAAAACCTTTCGTCAAGTTGGTCGGCCGTTTCATTCATCCATTCTCAGACGCTGAAAACTGAATCTTGTCTTTGCAAGTAATTGTCTGCGTGAATAATGTTGTTGAGCCACAATATACTTGCGTTACTCCGCCCATTGCCTACTTCCAGTACACTCTGTCCAAGTTTCCCTCCCGCTAACCAAAATGACCAGGAAGTAATCTCCCTTCGTGAATACTCATGGTACCAGTTAACCGATAGGAATGGCATGCTTGCTGATCGGAAATCAAATTTGCTACTTTTCAGTTGCATTCCATTTTGTTTGTTACTTTGAAAGTAGGAATCTAGCAAGCTGCTGTCAAAAGTCGTTTCCAGAAGTTTTGCTCACTTACACTCCTTATCCCTGAGCCAGGGTAGGCGTGGCATTTGAACATGGCACGGAACTGGTTACTCGTGTAATATTCCAGTCTATGACAACTGTCATCTTGTTCTGTGTTGGACAAGACACGAAAACAATTTTGTCAGGATGAAAATATCTTACCAGAGGCGTAGACTCCTTCAGGTTAAGTTCAAGGATGCAGCCACACCTACCCGATCTCAGGGATTTCGAGTATAAGAAGGTGCAGCTGGTGCAGGTTTTAGTATAGCTTCTGATCGGTCCTTGTGAATGATTCGCTCCCTACCCCTTATCCTATAAAGGTCCCCAATACGAGTCTCAATCTTCTCTTGTGTGACTTCTAAGCTGTTTTAGTGAAATCTGCTTTCGCATAAATCATTTAGGCTGACCGTGCTCCAAAAGAGATCAGTAATTAGTCAGAAGAATTAGCAGTGGTCAGGTGCGTGACAACCATAAGAGTTGATTAACTCCAAGCACTTTTTCCTTCGTACCCCATGAAAGACAGTTTATGGGCTGGTGTTTGGTTCATTGGAGCTCTCGAACAAGGTGTTTGAGCACTTGGAGTTTTCCATCTTTGAAGTTTTCTCAGGATTGCCCTTCTGGCAATATTTGTTCAGCAAGCTCTGAATCCAAAGCATTTCATCTCAGCATTTGCAGCGCTGCAGTCTCTAGTCCAGGTTAGCTATGCGCTAGGCGTCTCCGAAAGCAAGAAATCTCCACTGACTTTTGAAGCTATCAATGGTAATACGTTCCATGGTATGTTGACTTGGAAAAGCGCTGCCTGTTTTGTCTGTATGTCATGTGATATCAGCTTGTGTTACGAAAACCCTCGTAGTGTATATTTCTGTGGAGAAAAAAACCAAGCCGTAAAAAGAGGGGGGGGGGTCGTACCGAACCCCCATAAAGGGGGGGGGGGTCGTACGGGCTCGACCAAAATCCCCAACCAATGATGTGCCCTGGTGGAAGCACATGTGAAACGAAGAATAACTACTAGGAAAATACGACCCATCTTCACCACCTCCCATCCTACCTAACGCTTTCTTGGAACTTTCTGCGGAACTTCCCGAGGATTTCCCCAGTTCTTCCCATTTGCTGCCGAGAGGGGTGCACAATACATATGAAACAAAAAAAAACCGCGAAAACTCAACAATCTCCTATAGAAGGTTAGAAGGCAAACCTGATTTCCCTCTGCTATGGCGTCCCTCAACAAGAGCAATCAACTATCGGTAAAAATTTCTTTAGGACCAAGTTCGATCGCCCTCCCACTAGCGATTATGTCCGAACTCCCGTTGGGAAAGCCATGATGTGCCCTCTTCTAACCTTCCATTGAGCCAAATTCTCATACTCCAATGTAGGGTTACGCCCACAACGACATACAGAAAGGTTATCGCCTTTCTGCATGTCGTTGTGGGCGGGCTGAATACATGCGATTGGCGATATTGAAGGAGAGGCAAAAAAAAGCTTAAAGACTTCTTCTATGCTCATATTAATGAAGTAAAAAAACACTCAATTTATTTAAATCCTGCAAGTAATATCAGCCAAAAGCGATGGTTTAAAAAACCTCAAATAAATGTGGCCTTCGTCGATCCTGAAGAAACGCGTTCAAAATACCAGGCTGACAGATCCAGGCAGTAAAGTACTCTAATGCTTGGATCGACAGCTTTTCGAAAATAAGCCGCCTCAGTGGTCGTTTATATGTCTATATTTTTCTCAGAGCAGATCCAACTAACATTCACAAATCTGTGAATGGAACCCGCTACTCACAAGTCGCCGCTGTGGAATGTGTCTCCAAGATGCTCTCGTTTTATCAGAGAAGAGTTTCTGTTTTGTGGCCAAAACAACTTCTTCCAAGGGACCGTATAACCAATTCATTTACCTCACCGACAAGTAATGTGTGAGAAAGAGGGAATAGTAGCTTATTCAGCTCACGAATAATCATCCTCGTCCTAAGAAAGACATGGACTTTGAGAATAGATTAATTTCAATTGTTTGCATAAGGATGCTCTCAAACAAGTTACTCCTAAACTATTATTTTTGCATGAAGTCATTTGCAATACTTAAATAAATTGAAAATCTACCATCTTCAGCACTTTGAACACACGGGCATTCAGCACTCTTTTTCTCTGCGCTCTCGCCACTAGGGCCCCGCCCACCACGCTGGGGGCTATAAAAGCACGCCGCTAGTGGTCGTCATTTGCTACACGGAAGAGATCGTAATACAGCACGACAATAAAAACTAAAACAAGAAAACAGAAAGGAAGGGGTGGTTGGGGTTGTCATCGTGGTTGGGGACCTCCGTACTTGGTCCGATAAAGTTTTAGTTGATAAGTGATTCTTTTAGGTTTCCGTGCTGGGGTGCTCGCGGTTTTTGCTGTTTTCCTCGTGCTACATACAAATAAAGCCGCGTGACAGGATAGAAATGAGGGAAACATAAGTAGCAACGTTAGCAACGTATCACGATTTTAGTCCATTGTTGCGAGTAAGAGTACAGCCGTGAATTGCTAGTTCTCTGCACACCGCTAGTTTTCTTGTGAGCAGCCTGCTTCACCCACTTGCCCCTTAGGAGCAAAAATATGAGAGCCTCGCGAATGGATCACCTGCAGCGGATTTCCCTGTTGCGAATCGCTGATTTTCGAGGAATCAGGGGTGGTGCTGCTTGTGCTGGGAATAGCTGGATGAGTTGGCTACTTTCGATGCATGTAATTTAATGGTATGAACATAGCCGAGCTACTTCCGACAACTCCTTTGCGTCCCTTCCTCTACCCCAAGGCATAGAACCCAAGAAACACTTGAACCAATTTCTATTGATAGCGTTATTCTGTTTTCTCTGCCCTTCGACGTCTGCACTGCTTTTTCGACTACTGCAGCCTTACACTTTAAAACTTAGCACTCCTGGTTACGGACGTGATCGCTTGGGGCGTGTCAGAGGGCTGAGTTTGTCGCGTCGACAGGCCGTTTTCCACCAATTTCGATAGCTTGTCAACTTCCCCTTGGTGGAGAACATTGGGGCCGGGCTAAACCGGCCACCCCCTAACAGGCCCCAGCATCCTGCAGCGAGAAATCTGTTAGTGCCTTCCCCCCCCTTGGAGCAGGTGTGATCACGGTCTGAGAAACACCAGCATCAATACGATCCCCTCCTCGAGATAGGCCACAGCACGAGGTGCAACGCCATCTCCTACATAAGGCACGGTGGTCTGCACTCAGTTTCTGAACCATCTGCTCTGCAAGTGATCGTGTCACGAACGAAGCAACTTTTACTCTTACTGCTTGCCGGTCTTCATGGCAGTGGGGAGTCCCTTAAAGACACATGGTACGCTCATACACATTGAGGGTGTATGAGACTATCAGCCCCCCAGCTGTCGATGTGTCGTGGTCCCCCGCCCAAACATGCCCAGGAATGGAGATACAGGACCGTGAAACACGCTAATTCCTCCATGCTCCGCCTTACACCTTTTGCGGCGCAGATTCCCGTCCTTCATAACATCCGTTGCAAGCGCGCGTGTCGCGTGCGGCTCCTTGGCACTTTGCCAAGTCCTTTAATTGCGCTCTCAAATACGAGTAAAACGCAATTTCCTGATGCGGATAACATTGGAGGTGCTACAAAATAAGAACAGAAGATGATGACAAGGGCCAGAACTCAAGAGCAACTCGGCTGCATCCGCAGAATCCATCAGAGGCCGCGCATTCCCAGAAAACATGAGAATAAAAACAATCCAAGCGTCCCACTCGTTTATTCTAAGTATTTCTATGGCTTTGGCGCCGGATTCGCGCCGGATCGTAGAAATTTACAGGCGATTTCAACTAATTTGCCTTTCCTTGATTTTTTTCATTTTTTTTATTTACATTTACATCGTTGTGCTTCATTTCTAGCCTGTGTCATCTTCATCTCCTTGTACATGGATTTTGAAGCATGAGCAACACCTAAAATTTTATTCGCATCAGGAAATTGCGTTTTGCTTGTATCAAACTAACGAGTATGCCGTTTTTATTTTCATGTTTCGTGGAAATACGCGGCCTCCGAGGGATGTTGCCCAGAATTGGCACAGTTGCTTTTAAGTTCTGACCCTCGTCATCATCTTCTGTTCTTATTTTGCAGCACCTCCAATGTTATCCGCATCAGGAAATTGCGTTTTACTTGTATTTGAAAGCGCAATTAAAGGACTTGGCAAAGTGCCAAGGAGCCGCACGCGACACGCGCGCTTGCAACGGATGTTATGAAGGACGGGAATCTGCGCCGCAAAAGGTGTAAGGCGGAGCATGGAGGAATTAGCGTGTTTCACGGTCCTGTATCTCCATTCCTGGGCATGTTTGGGCGGGGGACCACGACACATCGACAGCTGGGGGCTGATAGTCTCATACACCCTCAATGTGTTTGAGCGTACCATGTGTCTTTAACTTGAATTCTCAGTGTGTTGCAATTGAAGACAAAAGGTACATTTATTCCGTGATTCTGATGCTTGACTTGCTTGAGAAGAATGGGTCTGCAGCCGCAGTAGCGTGGCACTTTTTCCGCTCAAAGGTGAGGAAAAAGGAGACGGGGCTGAAGGGTAGCGATACTTTCGGTACTGACTTCCATACTCAGCCTCGTGCTACCGCATGGCCAGTCAGGGGCCTAGCCACGACCAAGCACGCAACATGTCTGCGTTGTCCTTCTTGTGCTTGTTTTGCACCGTTTAGTACATATTTGGTTGCCATCGACGCAAGTGTTGTACCTTGAGAGCAGCGCGGACGGTCCAAGGAAACGGCACTTATGTACTCATAACTACCCTACAGCCACGTACCCGTTCCCTTTTTGTGGAGAAAGTGGCACGGCACGCTTTTGCAGCTGCGTTTCACAAACTGAGGACCTTTCTCGGAGGTGACTGTATAACTTACCTTTATTTTGTTGTTTGACTTCACATGCTCTCTCGTTTGCTCAGTGGGAGTCAAAAGATAATCTGCACAACAGCAATAGGTCATCAGATCTTCGTCGAAACAGAGGCGACCTTGAAAACCACACTGCCTGTATATTCAGAGAGGCCGGGCCACTACAGCTCTTATGAGAAGGCGGTCACTCCTGAGGGTAGTGATGCATCCCTGGTTCAGAACTGTTAAAGTGATCAAAAGGAACTTTCATCAAATGATGCTGTTCAAGCTACTACGACTGTTGGTTAGTGTGTACAGTCCATACTGCCGCAAACCCGTCGGGGCTCTGTTACAATTGGTGAAATGAGCCTACGCTTATGGTTAGCTCTTTTTACCACTAGTTCATTTCCACCTGAATCGGACCATTACTGGTTGGAAATTCAGTGACGGGCGGGCTCATTCCACGCCTCCTAACAGCGCCCGGCCGCGACGATTTCAATCACACTTCGAGTAAGTGCAGTCCCAAAAGTAGTCATCGATGGTGGAACAACTCAGGGAACACGCTGCATCTACACTTAATATCACCGGAGTTGTCGGGTTGCAATCAGCGGTTCTCACATGCGGCGTTTCCATCATTGGTTGTTTCCTTCCTAAATCGATTTCTACCCGATCGCCATTGGTAGAGCAAGGGAGCCGAACGCGGACTCGAACCGCGCTGCTCACGCCGCCTCCGACAGTCCGCAATGATGAGGACTGTACGTGTATACTATAAACAGCTACCCATCCCACTTTTACAGAGCTACTTCAAAATCTGAAATCTTAATAGTACTTTGTTAGTTTTAGATGGAATTACTTCACATCTTGAATAACATCAGCTCGCAAGCTTTCCTATCCTAGACATGAACAGGTGAGCTTGGATGTGACAGCCAAGTCAAAAGCCTCCTTACTCATTTGTTCCCAAAAAAAGAAAAACTTCTGCTCAGTCATAATCATGACCCGCGTGCTCTCGCGTTCAAGCCACCAGAAAAACTTCGGAACAGCTTTCAGGATGTCTTACCGCAATTTGAGGAGCGATTCGAGATGAACATCCGAGGGCGCATCAAACAGCGCCATCATTCGCAAAATGGGTCAAATCGACCGTGATCTTTCCTTAGTGAATACGCTCCATTCTTACTTTTCTGATGGTGAGAGGCATTCAACATAAGAGGATAAAGTTTTCACCGTCGGTGGATTCCTTTGCGAGATGCGGAACGCATTCCGATTCCATCCATAGTCATAGTGGCTTATAAAGGCGATGTGGCCCATACAATGACTAGCGGGGCCAGCTCGCTGTCGAATCTGGCTCAACTTTACGCGCCCCAGAAGGTAGGAAACTTGGTTGGCCCGGGTGAGAGCCGGTTCAGGATTGGGCCCCCGAGACAACGCGTGCTATACGCGCCACTTGCTACTGCATCACCTCCGTCTCGAAAGGCATATAAGCTTAAGAAATGCTGCAAATAGGTCGTAAGATTTGGTTCAGCAGGCGAAAGTAGTGCAAGCGATTGTCCTTCATACGAAACCAATCTAGACATGTCGTATAGCGATTCGTTTTCAGGTGACCGGTTTTTCCCTATTTTCGAAGAATGCGCATAAATGCTAGGCGTTTATACGCCAAAAAAATTGAAGAATGGTCAGAATTCATTGCAGAAGCTAGTAAGGCTTCGCTATTCTTGTTTACTTTCAAGATAAACCCTGAAATTTCATGGAATTCCTCATTCACGTGGAGCGTGGGAACAAGGTCGCAAAAAAGGAATATTTTCGCGCCAGAGGTGGTAAATTGGATTCGATTCAGATCTGCTATTGTTGAAAGTTACCTTATCACATTAGCTATCTGCATGTGGAGCTTCAGTTCTATATATCCAAGAATTATCTTTCTTTGCACGGTTTACAGCTACTGTATGTTCTACAATGCCTTCCATGGACAATGTGCAGCTTGAAAATTCGAAACGTCTTCAAATTGGTTTTTTACCCATGCCGCATCCCAGCAGTGGGACGCAATGTCCCACGCGGCAAAAAAGGTGCGTCCCAGCAGTGGGACGCAATGTCGCCAACGTGTTAAGGGATTGTATTTGGATTACAAGGGTCGATGTGAATAGAGGACGCCAAACGGAAAATTTTGGGAAGGTGAAGAGATTTCTAGTTTACCGCTCTTTTATGAGAGATTTCCTCCACCATGATCGACATAGGATTTCGGTAGGAGGGCAATGGCACACATGAGGATGAGCGAATCGTGTTGAGAAAAATTTCTCATCGTGGTGAGATGTCTCGGCTCCTCAGGCTCACAGATTTTCTTGTCTTCACAAAGTGTCCAGCTTCATATTCGTGAAACTTTGACATTGTTGTGACGGTAGAACTCCTTATTGGTGGCCTGACATTTCAACTGGATTGTCTCATCAAAGGTTCAGTGCACCACTACAGGAGCGGAAAGAGACGCTCAGATAGGGGCTAGTATTAGGTTGAGATATTCTAGAAAAAGACCAAAGACATTTTGAATGTTTTCATCCCTGATTAGTGGAGACTGTCCTCTGGGGTTTCTGCAAATGGGTATATCATGACTTTGTGGAAGTTTTCAAAGCTTAAAAGTCCCTCAGAGATCGAGGTACTTTTCGACCTATCCCATATTATGAGTTCCTGTAGGGCCACTCCGGCTTAGTCGAGGGGCTACCACCTGCGTTGTCTTCAGGAAGGATGTCGCTTGCCATGGCAGAGGGGAAGCTTTTGCATCAGCGCTTCCAAGCTGGACTTATTTAATTCGGAGGTAGGCAATGTATAGGTCGGCCACCAGCACAGAATGACGGCCGTTTACTCAAGGCGCAGCGAACGTAACCACCAGTAAGTTGGCAACCTCTCTAGGCTCCACCTAACTGACAACTGCCATGCTTCTCCGCAGTCTCGGTTATCGGAAAAATTTTTTGTGAAGGATGCCTCATGAGTTGGACCCGTCTGACAAGTCATACCGAATGACCGTGACTGAGTTTTCTTTTCCTTGTACACAGCGGAAGAACTTTTGTGAGATCTTGTGGTTGGTAGCGAGTGGTGGAGTCCTTGCGTACATCATGCACATGTCCCTCGCAGGATCTCTCAAACAGAAAAGTAGATTGCTTAGCCAGCCAAAGCAGATGTGCATGGGATAAAGATTTCAGTGTGTTATTGGTGGGACTTCAAAGCGGTATCACTGGATACTAGCACCGTTGTAAGGACCACAGTCCACCTTAATCGACTTCAAAATATGGATGACGTCACGCTTGAATTCATTCAGAAATACTCAAATGCTTATTTATCAAAGTTAGCAGCCTCTAATTACCACCTCCTTTCATCCCTAGCGCATCCTTCAGAAAGCAAAAATTCCGAAAATCGACGTCTACTCGGAAATGAGGTCCACCTCTTCTTTTTATCATAGTTGCCGTAGTTCTATGAGAATGGAAATGAGAAGCTGTGCAAAAGATGGGCACTAGTCCTAGTCATCAACTGTGGTTACCTTGTACATTGGAGGTGTCTTTTAGTGAAGGAAAAATCTGGTCCGAAAATTTGGTCAAAGTGTCGCAGGACTTTCCGTCCCACCCAATAGTTGGAGTTGGTTGTTAATTTGCACTAACAACTAACTTAGCGGTTGCTTCCATTCCTGCAATGGTAGACTGGGCCTGTGATGTAGAGGATCTAGTGAACGTTAGACCCCAATTGAGAATCCTGCCTAACAACCCCGTTGACTCAGCGGAAATCATGAAACTCAACAAAAGTTTTGTTTTTTGAAAGATGGGAAAGCCAGTTTGTTCTTCCTTGAAACGTGAACAGAAGATTTGGGAGGTATTTGGGAGGAAATCCAAGCAAAAGGATAACGAAACAGGCAGTTACCTATATTTCAAATGTTGGGAAGAATGCAGTGGTGTAGCTGGAAATGCATAAGATTGAAGAACTCCTCACGGGAACCGAGCACAGTTGCCCCCCTAATTTTTGGCCAGTCAACGGTTTGCAGCCAATTTTTCCATTCGTCCTCTGCCATAATTCCTGGAGTGCCGGTAACATTGTGTCGCGAAAAAAAACAAATACAACAAGAAAAATTGAGTATCATTTGACTTGTGGACAACGTGCCGCCGTTAACGCTGCACTTCGACTCGGACTTCCAATGAAAGTGTTCTTATACCACATATAACAATATATTCAAAGTGAATACGACTGCGTGATGATTTCAATGTAAATCTTCAGGGAGGCTTCGGCAAGTCTGAAGAAACTCGAAGTACAGCTGGTTTCCGTTTTCTCCACTGTTTAGCGCCTGTTCGCAGTCGTACATTCTAAAGAGGGCAAGTTATTTTGAGTTCATTAATGGCAGTCAGTACTCTACTATGATGAACAAGTGACAATTCCTTCCTTTCTTACCTTTTTTCATGTTCTTTCTTTTTTCGACCCATTTTTCATTACTGACTTCTCATTTCCGGTCCGGCATACCTTCGTGCGAAACGCTTGACAAAGAGAGAGAGGTCATCATTCTCCCGTCTTTGCAATCATTTAAGTAGGTGTACTGCTTACAAGAAGTTTATGCAATAAAAATAAGCGATGAAATTTCAGCGTTCACCAACTGCTGTGCGAGATGTGTCAGGCATTCTTCTACCATTCAGAGTTGTACCGGCTACTTGAATGTGATGTGGCCCACACAATGGCTTGCCTAGCCAGTCAGTGGTGTATCTTCCGAAATGATACTGGCACCGAGGAAGAAGTGGCGGAAGGCTTGTTTACCCTAGGCAGAAGGCGTTGTGAAATTTGAGCAACGCACCGTACCCGTAGCAAGCAGTGCTACTTGCCTCTAGACCACCATCAGCAATAGAGTTTATAAAGGAAATTTCCTATCTACCATATTTTCTGCGGCATTAGGCTCACCCGTGTACGCATAGGCAACATTGACCTTGAAGCGTATTTTTTATGTGTTGTCTTGTCAGCATGACTAATCAATTTCAAATATTAATCGCTTTGAAGGCACGTTAGATCAAATTCTAATGTGCAAGGAAGTATAAAGCTATTATTATATAGGTAAATTTTTTGCGAGCGTTGTTGCGAACATGGTGATAATTGCTGATTATAAATTGCTGATCAGTGACTCACAATTGCTGTTAATTAATTACTGATAATTGACACCCCAAAAAATAGGGTACTTGTTTTGATAATGAGCGAGCTCACCATTACGTAGATGACTTGTTCTTGTTATTTTCTCTCACCGTTGCAAAATCTATAGCCACTCCACACATAAGGAACAGAAGAAACCATTCCTAGCCTGATGTTGCACATACTATAAAGTTAGAAGTACCTCACACTCCAAAGAACTCCTTACTTGAAGGCAGTTGGCACGATGGTTTCCTACTTAGCCTAAAATGCTAGTAGGGCGCTGTATAGTGGGGAAATGGCGAAAGAACGGAGTGAAACGGTCAAAATCCTGCGAAGAAAAAGCCGTTCTCAGTGACTTGAAAATCGATTTCGGACGAGTTTCCCGTAGGCATCTTGCCAATCACCGCTACCGAAGATACGGCTGCATATGTGTACCCATGTATGCATGCAGCATCACGGCCGCTTCATACCAATCCCTTCGCTTCATAATTTGCTTAGCAAATGAATGAATACGAGCGTCAGGAACGGTCGTCCATTTGTGGGCGGGCGGGCGTGGCGGGCGTTTGGGTCGGAATGTTGTGGCTTGATAGGGCCCTTATAAGGGCACCTTCCTTGGAGAAGCCGCTATGCAGCGCCTGCTCAGGGTCGCGGAATTCCGTCCTGCCAGGCGTATTGATCCTAGTCGTCTTGGGGATTTATCGTGCCAACTGCCTTTGACGCCATGGGAGCACAGCCCCATGCAACCATCCGCGTGTTGACCAGAACTTTGGGCTGGTTCACTCCAGCATCGTGGGTATTGGGTATCTGGGGAAAAATTCGCGATGGTCGTTTCTTATAGCTACAATCTCCGGGTGATATTGGTTCAGATCTTCCTTCAATCTGTGCTACGGAAAAATTTTGTAGCAAGCGTGATGTATGGTGACGAACTAGGCTGTCAAGCTTAGGCTATGCACATAAGCTCGTATGGGTCTCAAGGAGGGAAGCTGTCTGCAGTGGTCAAAGAAGATGCGCATGGAAAAATGCACCTACGTTCTGCTGGTAGGGCTGGGATGGGCGCTGCTGGACAGTGGGGCAGCAGTGACAACAACTATGGCCTACTCTAACTGACTTTAAAAGATGGCTGACGTCACATCTGAACTTTGCCTGAAAAGCCGATTATCTTCCTACTCCACGACAGCCAACGCTCACATATGGTAAAGATGGCATCTAGAAACTTCTAGATCTCGATTGGGACTCATGACCATATTCAGCTTACTTAACGGTCTTGTAAGATTCTGATCACCACCTACTTACGGCATTGAGTCCTCACTTGGGAAATAATGAAAGTGATAGTTGACGTCAGCTCGTGAATGAGATCGAGATCTTCTTTTCATCGTAGTCGCCGGAATTCTGGGAACAGAAACGAAAAGCTTCCCAGAGTGTGGACATTTGTTCCAGGTACCTATAATACTTTTCTTATCGATTGGAGTTTTCGATCTTTCAGGGAATGTTCAATACAAATCACCTTCAATTATTGCAGTCCCCCCATGGTTAGTATAACTGGGAAGCACCCGTCTGATACCGATTGGCGCTGCCCCTGTTCGCGCAGTCTGGTTGTCTAAGGAGCCGCATACTTTCTTCTTCTTTCTTATTCATCGTGCGGCTTGACGCCGAGTTGAAGCCAACCTAATAGATTTATCACCGGATAAATGTGGTTTTATTTTTCAAAAGGTCAACTTAATGGACTTGAACCGAACGGAATATGTATATGTGCTTGTGTGTTTTGCGTGTTACGCGACGTTGTAATGGAGGAGCAGCAGGAGGTGGGAAACACAGCCGACACTAAGCCTGAACCTTTGAGTCGATCGATTTTCAATGTGAGCAGTATGTCGACTACTGATTTACCTCCACGTTTTCAACTAGCCCTAAGGCGTTCGTTATTCTTTGGAATATGCTTCTGCTTCTGGCTCGTCATCGGTACACTCGCCTTCTCCATACTTCTCAGCCGTCGGACAAAAACGGGTACAGTATGCAATCAGTGATTTTAATCAAATATTCTGCTTAAATTGTGCAAAAATGTAGCTCGAACTACTAGGAATTTGTGGCAGCAATTGTCGGGTGAAGAGCCCAAAATGTTCCTAGTCGGAGGCTTTCATGATTTCATCAGAATGTCCACCTTGTTATTACTAAAGCGCCGAATGTTGTTGATGCGCCTTGATTTATTTCCTCAGAGCATAGATGCACTTTCTCAATTGCCCTCAATGTGGCCTACTTGCCGGCCTGCCTGCGAAGATAAGATGAAACTTTACTTTAATTTGACGAAAGCCGAAGGCATATGGCGTATACATATTTGGTGCTCGATCTAAAATAGTGGGAAGGGTGCTATATATGTAGTGGAAAACTGGCGAAAAAAAGAAGTCAAACGGCCAAAAACCTGAAAAAAGCCTCTGTTACACACGACTCAGGAGGCAAGTTTCGGACGAGTTTCCCATTGGCATCAAAACAAAGGTAGATACAGCTGCATGTACACACTCATGTATCCATGCATCAATGCAGCCGCTTATATCAATCCCTTCACTCCATTACTGTTCTTTCGAGAAAGAAAACTATACGAACATCAGCATCGCTCGGACACTTTGTGGGCGGGCAGGCGCGATGGGCGTCTAGGATCGGGATGCCCACAGCCTCGATAGAGCGCTATAGGGGTACCTTCCCTGAAAAACGTGCTGTGCAGCGCCTGCTCATAGGCGTCGAAATCTGTCCTTGCAATGCCCATTAATCCTACACGTTTTGGGGATTTATCGTGCCATTTGTCTTCAAACTCTGACCTGTGCGCGATAGATGATGGATGGCGATAGGCTGAAAAGAGGTGTATGCTTGAGAGATGACTTATGTCTCAATCGATGTTAGCCGATCTCTGGCACGTTGAAATAGTATTAAGGATAGTCTGTATGGAGAGTGAGGGGAGTTTTTGGAAAATTCCGCATCGTTCACCCTTCACTAACCCATATAAGAACTCAGGCCAGATTTACATGGAAATTTCAAATTTCCCTGCTCCATATCCCGGAGAAGGGAGGGCGTGACACGTGTTTCATTTGGTAGTGGCAATGGCCGCGCTTTCGGAGGAACAGTGGTGTTGTATCATATCACTGACAAGTAAAAGTCCGGGTGACGGCTGCCTCGAATGGAACCTTTTGCAAAGAACGCATTTTAGACCATGTTCGAATGATGCGCATCCACGCCCGCTCCATCTTCTAGATATCACGATACGCTGGCCTAGGAATCTGATCCAAGGGTAGACTACCCTCTGAATAGGAGTATTCATTTTGTTTATATCGCATCCGAATCGCTCGGGAATGCATCGAAGACCTTTCTCCTTGGAGAAAACTATCATACTTCTCTCATTGGGTGGGCTCCACAGCTGTGATTCTCAAATAAATTTTATCATGTGGCACTTAATTTCCTTCAGAGTTGCGAGGAGTGTTGTAAAGTAAGCATCTAAAAAAAGCGAAGATGTGATGTCATAATAGTATTATAAAAGCAATATTTGCGAAGATCGTGAGAGCAATTACCGAACCATGAAATATACGTGGGGACAATTTTTTTGAGAGTCGACATCTGGTGAAGGCAAAAGGGAGAAACGAATGCTTTGTGAATGTTCATTTTTGATACGCGTCTATCAAGCTCTACCTGTTATTTCATAAGGAAATTTCGAAACGTACAGTCCTCATCATTACGGACTGTCGGGGCGGCACAGCCGCGCTGCACTGTGACGCGACAGCGGCTGCGGCTCGGTGACGGCTGATTTCCATGGAATTCGGCTGCAAATTCCCACTTTTTCAGCTCTTCAAGCTTCTAAAGTGGAGTGAGTTATTCTAGACAATTTTGTAATGTACGGGCTCTGAATGAATCTGAAAGAATGCAATCCATTGAATAAATGCCTGAAATAAGGGGAAATACAAGGAAAAGAGCATATAAAAAATAAAGGAAATCAGAGCCAATGAATTGCTTCACAGATAACTCACCTTTCCCTTTTTAGGAGTTTGAAACCGGAGCTGAAAAAGATAGACTTTGCAAGCGCGAACTCCCTTTCGAAAATCAGCTGATTCCACGCGTTCCACAATGCTCAGCGCCCGGCTGTGCCCGCCGGTCGACAGTCACCGCAATGATGAAAGGACTGTTTCCCAAAAGCAGGCTGTTTTTCAGAGCCGATGTGCTGGGACATGGTGGAAGCTGGACCGCAAAGCGCTTCTCAAACTGAGCTATAGCTGAAGCGTGTTTGTGGGCAGAAACGAAGAAATCGCTACTGCCCGGTACGAGAGGAGGGCAGTAATACGACCGAATTTCTAAATCGGAAGCCGATTGGGCGGAAATGGCCAACCAGAAACTTGAAATTTACGAAAAGGTGAAAATTTGATACATAATGAAATATTAAACCATGTGACCGTTCGTGGCGAGTTTTCAGGCTCTTACTCAACTATTTGCGTTATCCGAAGGATGACACCGAACGATGCGTTCACCTTATGGGAATACCCTAGTAAATCGTTTTTCGCTGATAACTAATATCGTAGGTTCACGAGCGACAGACTGCTAAAATATTGAGCAACAGGATAAAATGTTAAGAAAATACTAAAAATTATTAAGCATAATGATTTGGCATTATATTTCGCATAGAATGCCGTGAGCCTCTACTGTTTCAACAATACCGTTTTATTGTATTTCTTGCTGAGAAATTCTTTACAGGTCCAATGAACATCGCTGCCTTCAATACAGTTGGGAAAGCGTTTGCTATTTTATATACACTTATAGGTTAAATCACGTTTCTGAACAATTTTTTCAAATATTCTGTGTAGCGCTGTGGCGAATATCGTGCCCTGATTCGAGACTCCTATTGCGCTCCCGTAGATCGCCGTTCACCGGGATTAACTGAAACATTTGCAGTTTAGGAAATAGTTCATGCTTATTGCGTAGTGTACGCAGTTAATCGTATAGGAGAACTCCAGCAGACAGCGTATACAGTCCCGCATCCGTAATACGCTCGCAGTCAGGGCACACATCGCCTACCTTCCTTCAAGCGTCTTAGAGAAAAAGGGGCACACTCATGGGAAAGGCAGAATAGTTAGCTGTCTCGTCCCCTATACGATCACCGCAGGGTGCATCCTAGAATATTTCTTGGAGACTTCTTCGAGGGAGTTGGGCTCTCCAAAACTGGAGCACGTTTGTGAAAGGGGGTCATGAAATTTTGGCCACAATCCTGCTATATATAAATACACCAAGAGAATCATCGAAATTAAAGAGTTTTTTTATGCGTAAGGGCAGAGAGGCAATTTGAGGTGGCTCCGATCATGAGAACTATGCACAATTTGGTTTCTAGCGCTGGTGCCACTGAGCTTCCCCCCCCCCACCCCCCTTTTGAACGGAATTCCGCGTAAGCTTGTACACTGGGGTTACTCGGTGACCTAGTCGCGGAGTATCACACTATTTTTCGAAGGTGGTATCACTTGGCCGCCAGTTTGGCCCGACCAAATTGTTTTGCTAATTTCGGTGTGAACTTGTATAGTGTAGCTATTCGGTGTACTAGTATCGGAGCCCCATTCTTTTCCCAGAACGAAGATCATTTAGCCCCTGTCAAGGCTCGGACTAGGAGAAATAGGGAACCGCTTCCCCCCTAGGCTCAATCTTAGTTACCACAGTGCAGGTGATCAGAGTGGTCAGCACAATGCAGGTGACCACTCCAAGAATGAATGTCAAAGATAATCACGATGTAAAAATAACACGTATACAAATTTTCAGTGGTGGGTGAGTGAGGTGGTGGCTCAAAGGGCGCCTATTATTGCCGATTTGGCTCCGGCCGTTAAAAAACTAATGTCGGGTTTGTGGTCAGGGCACTGAAACTAGCATACAGACACGATTTCAACAAGAAAAAAAACGAATTTTTGACGTGGTAGTTATAGTGGGATAGCGCCAAACCTTTTTTATTATGATGGCCCAAAAATCGCTAAATTGGGAATAAATGCAGCCTTGGTGGTGCCGTGGGTAGCGCACTCGCCCCGTAAGGGTGAGGGGCATGTTCGAGTCCCACTTGGAATCAAGCATTTTGTTTACAACTCAGCTTCCCTTGTGACAAGTTTACTTAAACTGGTAATCCAACGCCGCCTGGTCTGAACTCCTGGCAGTTTTTCAAGGAAACTTTTATGTCCATCTTTATTCATGCTTGTACATTTGCGACTGAAGTCATTCCAGGTGTTCCACTGTGTTTGTTGCTTGTCTCGCAATGTGGGCGAATGATCACGTCCTTATGGGAGGTGAACCTATTACATATTTTTCTCAAAGACTGCTTAATTACTGCTACACGGAATAAAATGTAGAAGTGTTCTTGAGGAGGTTTTTGGGCGCTTGTCTATTAAAGATTTGGCTGGATTTACTATCAAAGAACATGTTTTATTGTCTAGCAGACATTATCAGCTACCAGGGACTCATAATGTGGGAGGGGTGAGTTCTCAAGGAAATATTTCAAAATCTAAGGATCATCCTTCGTAGTGACTAGTACGTAAGCTCATATTTCAACCTAGCCTTATACGAAAACAGACAGTGCTCCAAAACGAAACTGTTCAATGATTGGCCCCCACTGCTTAGCAATTATACCGCACAGCTGTTAATTTTGATGCTCTCTTGTTCCAACATATCGACAACACAGCAAAACACTATTATCAGTGGAGGGATACCCGATGAGGGAGCTCCCTATCAGGGGATTTACAGCCCGCGTGAAGCAGGAATAATCGACATTCAGAAAAGATTTGAGGCCAGATAGGGCCCCTCTAATTCGATGGCGAAATACGAACACTTGTGTTTTACACAAATCGATCGGTTGATCGATTTGTCCTGATCAGAACAAAATCGGTCAATTCAACCACGGGGGCACATTCCGATAAAAAAGCTCGCCACCCCCCTCCGAAAACTGGGTGATAGAGTGCTCGTAGTCATGAATTTTCCTTCATGTTAAAGAATATTTATCAGAGAGCCTTTCCATAATGGCATGTCAGCTCTTCCATTATTTTTTTATTAGCGGAAACAGAATGACGGTCAGGTTATAAGGTCCTGTACGGCGGTTTTTGAAACTATTTCAACAAGGGATCTGTTGAGATATAGTTTCAACAAGTAGGGTCTTTCAGGGTATGGGGCGCTATCTCAACACTTGCATAGTGTTGGAGATTCACTTGTGCCAGAAAAGTCAGGTTCGCTCTAGCTGAGGGGTTACAGGAATGCTGAAAAGTAGCGGTAACTTCCCCGAGCGACGGCCATTTGGACCTCTTTTTTGATTAAGGGCCGCCTATAATACAGAGTGCTTTTCTCACGATTTATTATTACTTAAAATATTTGTCTAAGACATTTATATAAAAATGTGATGCAGTTATTAGTATTCTCATCTATAAGAGGTTGGGAGTATGAAAACTCCATCCTTTGTCTCCAACTTCTCTCTTCGTATAACCTCGGCATTGTTGTAACTTTGAAGTTCTATTACTTCTGCGAGAACGAGGTTTGTAGGTGGAACCCCACCTACAAACCTCGTTCTCGCAGAAGTAATAGAACTTCAAAGTTCCATCCTTTGTCAATCTCTCTTTTGGCGCGGCACGCATTTTTCCATTCAGGATAGTGGTGACTTATTGAGTGCGATGGGGCCTATACAACGATTTGCGAGGAGCCCCGATGTAAATGTCAGCATTCTTATCCATCTCCAGACCAATCTTGAACGATTTCATCGTTTCCGGAGTATAGAAGACGTGGCTGAGCCAGGCCTTCTGTATTACGGGCACTGGATTGCACGCCTCGTCTGACGGCTCTCCTAAGGTACAGCACCGTGATGTGTGAAAGTGATGGTTTCAGTACGACCCCCTCTCTTCCCCAACATCTGCCTACCATTTTCCTACATGTTCCCAAATTCGTACCAGTTTTTTTCCGAAATTTCCTGAAAATTTGCTGCCCCCAAAGAATCTTCCGTCGAGAATGGGGAAAAAACGCGAGAATCCAACAGCCGGGAGAAATTTCCTCCCAGCGCGACGAATTTCTCTCAAGGCCCCCCATGTGTTTTGCACAACGATGTTGTACCCTGTCTCCACCAGTTTCGGAAGCAAGGCAAGCGAAAATCAGGTTAGCACCGCTGCAAACGGCTCACTTGACACGCCCCAGCATCCGCGGCGAACGAAACTGTAAGCGTATCACGATATGTGATCAAAAGCCCCATAAGTGGCGCAGTCATCCACCCTCTGTTGTAGGCTCGTGTGGTAGGTACACTCCTTATCCCTGGGACGGACCAGGTGTGGCATTTGAACACGACAATAGGAAGGGGTTACCCGTGGCATATTTCAACTTGAAAAAACCGTCATCTACTTTCAGTGTTGGGCAGGGACATGACCACAATTGTCTCAAAATGGAAACATTCCAACAGAAGCAAAACCACCCCAGGTTTAGTTGAAGTACGCAGCCACGCCTACACATCTCAGAAACTTCGAGTGTAGTGAGGCGCAGTTTTTTAGGCAGTATCAGAACGAGGGTATACAATTCGATTCCCTTGAGACAAAATGTTCCAACCTGCAGGAGCGTTTGAGAATTATTTATTTAATTATTGATTTTGTGGATTTTTGTTTCCGCGGTAAACGAACCCTCAACATTTGGTTCTTTTGCACTTGACTTTGTTAGGAAAGCTCAGCAAAACTAAACTCCCGTACCTGAAAGTCTTCTTATGAGGGTATACGGTAACAGAAAAGCAGGAAATCTAATTCGTTTGCTGTGGATCTCAAACCCGCTCTATTACCACTTCATAAGATCTAAGAGTCGCCTTCGAAAACTATTGATTCCACTCACTCCGGTAAACTAAAATTTTACCAGGGAGCAAACTAATTTGTACTGTTTATTGCTATGTGTTTTCGCGAAATTTCTTTGTCTTGTATTACCCAGCTTCTTCTTCTTTTAAGCTCAGCACGTGATGTTGTGAGTATTTCACTTGTTTTGTACCCATCAGTTCGTTTTCTCGGTAACGGTGTCTTCTCGTGCTGTTCCTGAGACGATCTCGGAACCGCTTAACGACTGAACGACTGTTTAGCACCGACTTCTCGCGCTTGAAATGTGTTCAGCCACTGAAGTCGACGTCCAGAGAACGTCTTGTCTAAAAAGCTCGTGAGGCACAAAATAAATGAAACACTCAGTGCAGAGCTAATTTACAAAGTAATTGATAGTTATCGGGCAGCAATGCCTCACATCTGTCACGCAAGTAGTGTAGTGATAAACAACTGTTAAGTAAAAACCACAAGCAATAAAGCAGGAAAATGAAAGATGGGAGCAATCAACGTTTTTCTTTCAGGGAAGAGCTTTACTGATTCCTGTCTTGGGTTTCATTTTCGTATCCGCTATCATTTATGATATTATAGAAGATGGAACTGATGATGTTGTAAGTTACAAGTCGCTTGGAACTCATCAGAAACTTTTCAGTTTCTTCTTCTTCTTCTGTTGCTTCTTCTTAGCTTCTTTCCACTTTCACGCCCAAAGGGGAATCTCCTTGAACAGCACGACATTGTTGTGAAGGCCCTGCTCCACCAAATCTCACTTCCTTCTAGCTGAACTCTCCTAAAAACCCTCTGTGGGGTGAAGGGCTGTATACTGTCCAATAAATCCATCCCTTTTCCTTTTCAGCATTTTGAAACCGGGGACTCTTCTCCGCAAGACGCGTACAGTCAGACCGCTTTCAGGCCTCGCGGTCGCGCGATTAAATCGCGCGACGTGTGGACGCGGCTGGCCTAGTTTGAATTCTGCCGTTACGGCGGCGCACCGTTTGGCGGTGGAGCGCTCTCCCCGTGGCGATCGCGCGATCCAATTTAGCGATCCGAACGAGCGGTGGCAAAATTTAACTCAGTATTACCCCCTCTCGAACGATTCGAATTCCTAGGGCTCCCCGCTTTGCTTGGGATTCCACACTAATCGCGCACGCTGTACTAACTCCTTGGTTTACTACTTAGTCCATCACTTACTTCTCACAGTATTGATTTAGCCATTCGTTGATGCAATCTTTTCGATCTTCCTACAATTCTCCGCGATCGGCGAGATGGATAGCGAATTTCAGTGGGTTCACAATTTTTTTGGGCCATCACCTCAGTTGATGCTTGATTTTTGTATTCAGTTAAAGGTGATGTGTTGGGCATCCAGGTGCTCACAGGTTAAATTGGTAGCATGTGAAGAATGCAGCAATAGAGACTGAACACGAGCGCGACATGCGCGGTTGTGATGGACACCTCAAGTGGAAATGGCTTGAAACGACAGCGAGTTCATGCATAAAGTTCATCTGAAAAATGAATCAGCTGAAAGGACGTAGAATTTTGTGGCTGTGTGGTACAATCACGTGTATAGTTCTTGCTCCCGGACTAGTCAACAACGGGGTTTGCAAGGTCTTGTGAAGTTTGGCAGGAATTGATCGTCGGCTAGATCGAGCTCTCCCAGCAGGAGGCATCATGGTTCAGTGGAATTCTATTCCTTTTTTCAAAATTCGTCCCGGTGTGGTTTGGGAAGAGAGAGGGAGAGACGGGGAAAAAGAGGGTGGAGGCGCAGTTCGGCGACAAGGGGGCACTTGCACTTTTGCTATTTCCTGTCGAGGATGGAGATATGAGGTTGACACCTGTGAGACTCTTGTGAAGCCACGAAATGATGCCAACCAAAGTTTATAGAAGCTACCTGTTAACTCTTGTAAAGAATATTTGTCAACTACTGCAAAGCAATGAAATACCATTCAAACACCATTTACCACGATGGCTCGATGAGCTTGCCCCAGCTTCCAAGAGCTCACAGGTTCCGCCAGAATGAGACTTGTAAGACGAACTAGTGAAGCACTGGAGGTGCAGGATGCTCCCCTCCCCACCTTCCCCCTTCGCAAGATAGGTATCCATTCAGCTACAAGAAATATTGAAATGCAGACATACAAATCCCAGAGATGCGGTGGGCGTGGCTGCGTACTTCAACCAAACGTGGAGGTGGCTCTGCTTTTGGTGAGATATTTTCATTTTGACACAATTGAGCATTGTCTCTGTCCAACAGTGAAAAGATGACAATTGTTTCAATCCGAAAAACCGCGAGAAACCCATCCTGGGCCATGTACTAATGCCACGCCTACTCCGTCTCAGGGATAAGAAGTGTAGCTTGCTAAGACCCATATAGCAGGTACGCTGTTTCGTTGGGGCACGCAGTGCTACAAGCGGGAGTATGGATTTATTCCGAAATGGAAGCAACATCCCAGTCTTTTGAACGGCAGATTCATGTTCAGAAGTGTGATGCGATGAGATTTCCTCAAATACAACCCCTCCCTATGGGCGCATTCTGGGCAGTCCTCAGCGAAATTTCTACGGGCTATCTCGTGGGAATCTGTACAACCCTGTCCTGTATGAAGGCCCACTGGTACCATTTTGCCGCTCTAGACGAGTTATTGGTGGGATAGGGCGTTTCACCAAAATTAGTCCAGTAGTTGACATGAACTGGCAAAGGGGACCACAAAATGTACAAAACACCCCTTCGTGCTGAACAGCGCTGGATTTTCTCTGACTGTTTGAGCTTTGAGCTGGAACTCGGCTAAGAATTGGCCTTTGGGTGCTTTCAAATCTGAAAACGAGTTTCTCATCTAATGAGATGGGCTGAATGTGATTAGTTGTTCACAAAGACAATGCTGTCTGAGTTCTATTTCTCAACTCTTTCTCAGCTGGCCACAACTGGCCACTTTCTCGAATAGTTTTTCGCCAAGAACAGGCGTCATGCTGTGCTGTGATAAAAAAAGAGCTTTTACAGCTGGCAACTCTCATCTTATTGCGTTCACCTGAATGATGTTGAGCCATTGGCCCTGCTTTCAGGGAGGAGAATTAGGGGCGAAACTTGAAGAGACGGGATATCCCTTTTTAGACACTTCGCATTTTAACGTTCCAATTTTTCAGTGGCATTATTCCGTACGTAATCACCATCGTCGGAGTTGCTATGATGAGCGCTGTGTTCTCCCAAATGCAGCATGAACTCGAGCGATCAGTTCATGGACCTGAATTCACATTTTCGAAGTCAGTTTATTTTCTCATTGAGGGCAAATAATGCTGTGAAATTTATCAATATCATCCATTTGTAACATGAGAATATTAGATTTACAATTACGGGTTCGAGAATCACAGCCCGAAGCAGCGTTTAGACTTCGCGATGACACACGTCGACGCGCTTTAGATTGATTTGCATCGGGAGCTTGTGTCTTGAGAGAGAGACAGAGAGAGAGAGTATAAGATATAAAGAGGGCAGGCGCTGCTTTAACATCATTTAACCATGCTTCTGTCCTCTCCCAAAGCCCTGATGGCCAGTGCTGATCATTACCAGACTGCATAATTGGTCTAGGGAAGTATAAGTATCGATCCAGCGTCTACCAGCGACTGGTGGTGGAAGGTATGGGGAAGTAGGAGGGTAGCAAACAGCTAGATTAAGCGTCATAAAATTGCGGCATGTGCAACCGCCCGTACAGCTACACTATACGGTACATTGAATTGCATAATGCTGTGCTTTAGCAGTTGTGCACACACCGTAACTTGACAACGCCAGATCCAGCTGTTTCCTACCCTTCCACTTCCCTATACTCTCTACTTCCGGTCTGAACGCTGGTAGACACTGGCAGACGCTAGATCGATTGTATAGTTCAATAGCTCTCGAGACGCTGACAGTCGCTGATAGACGCTGGCAGGAGGCTGGGTCGATTTTTGCTCCCCTGCTCGCAGACGTTGCCGGGCGCTCGGAGCGCTAGCGGTTGCTGGTGAACGCTGATGGACGCTGCCGCGAAGTGTGAACGCAGCCTCAGAGACGTATATGACGTTTACTATGAATCCCATACATCTTTACGTGCAGTAGGAATATCTTGTTACTAAAATCACCACAACGCATTGTAGAGCGCTGGCATTGATCAGCTCCCCTGCGTAGAGTCCAGGTCTTTGATGGATTCGTCCAAGAAAAACTATGCACTAACATTCGTGAATTGTGGCCTTGCCATTTGCGAGGTGGAGGTCCGCGGCTCCAAAGCGCGCCACTTTATGCTCAAAAGTGCACAGCAATGGGACTGGGGTAGCGGTACACGGATGCCGTCTCCATACTTCGCCAAAGATGTCCTAAAGGAGGAGGATACCGGGATGTCGTGGCGTACATGAAATTCGGTGTTCCAGTCGGAAAATTGCAAATGCGAATTGAGAAAATGTCGCACCCGTGACCGCGTGCGACGAAGCGGCAAAGTACGATTGCCTCAACAGTCTTCCAGATACATACAATTTAGATCACCACGACCTGTCGGGTCGCAATCAGCGGTTCCCACCTGCGGCCTTCCCACCAGTGGCTGATTCCTTCCTACATCGATCATTGCTCGATCACCATTGGTAGAGCAAGGCGGCCGGACGCGAGCTCGTGCCGCGCCACCCCCGACGAATTGCAATGTTACAAACTATAAGTCTGGAATAATGACGACTGACTCCCTTGGAGCGAGGTGGACAGGAACCAGTCCCATAGTGAGCATTTTCTTCTTTTCCTCCAGCTGAAACTCAAGCGTTATGCTCTTGATTAAGGCCAACCAGCATTTCCACTGGTTGCTCGATGATCGCCGCAATAAACATGGTGTCGTCAGCAAAGCAGAGGTATGTAGTTGTCAGCCGTCAGCTGAGGAAGTGACAAAGTTGGGGAGGGGGGGAGGGGTGGGGTGTGCGTCGCTTTGACAAGCTCCCTAGTTCACTTCGATGACGAAAGCTTAAAACCCTCGTTGCTGTAACGCTCATGAAAGAGCCCTGTACACTGCGCAAGAAACTGCTGGAAAAAAAGCTGAGGTGCCAGTTACGAAACATTGCTAACTGGTTTCGATACAATTGGATCTTCGGTGCGCTGTACTCGAAAAATCAAAAACAGTCCATATACCGAAAAAATAATTCGGAGCAAATATAATACAATTCGAACTGATAAACGTGTTGCCGCCTCTGCAAGTTACACAGTCGTACGTTTGAGGGGTAAAAAAGTGATGCGTCACTTTTCACGGTTTCCTCTCCCTTCTTCATGACGCACATTGGGGAAAGTACAATGCTTTTCTCATGTAGACCTGGTCCTGCTGTCCACCATTACACATGCTTTCAAAATGATTTTGTGACTCCAACAGCGAGCTCGTCTGACAGACATTGAAAGGGAATTTGAAACAATTCATCATAGAAACATCGATGCTCAACTTACTTTGCCATGTTGAAAAATTACCTTTTCCAAACGCTGGAGTCCACTTGAATGTGGCGCTATCCCACTAGTCATTTCACTTTTCGTACCGAATGGAAAAAGTCTCAAGGGTACTGGATACATAGGCAGTATTCATGACTGGTGTACATATTTCCAGCCAAGTGAATACCAGCTCCATCTGGACCTACAATGCCTATTGTAGCGTTGGTGGAGGTGTCCTTACGTGCATACATTTGGCATCACGCCAGTCTCTTTCCATCAAAAATTGCCCTCACCCTAAAAATGACGACTGGTGGAAACGGGCTGACGCCGCGGCAAAATGTGCATACGCCAGGAACACCTTCGTCCCGTCAAGCACTATACAGTAGCGGTAAAACATATGTGGTTTTGGTTTTTTTTTCCGTTATTTCTCTATGCTCTTGAAGTTCTCTTCAGTCAACCGCCATATATTCGTTTGATTAGAAGGGTGACGGAAGTTGTGAAATCATTGGCACTATTTACCTTTCTTGTCAGTTCTCCGAAATGCGTCAAAATTTTGGAGAACTGGCAAAATATGTATAAAATTCGGTCGCTCGCGGTAGAAACCTTGCGCGCAAATATCATCTACATGACCCGAAACTGCCAGCCGTCCGCGTCAGGCACCACATGCCTGTTTTAGCTCGTCTCGTGTATGCGGATTCCAAACGGTTCATGTCAAACGGTTATGATATTTGTGTTCAGGATGTCAATTTACACAGTGTACAGCTGTGAGTTGCTGCTTAACTTTTGCTTTCGTCTACCCTCAGTGTGAGGCGGAGGTGGTGCAGTGGCAATTAACCCACTTACCATACACCTTCCGGCTGTCAAATCTCGGGTCCCAACCAGGTCAACCAGGCCCTCTACCATGCAAGGATGGTAGTAAGGTTTTTGGTTTGTCCGTGATCATAAAAACCCTGACTTTCTATCTGCTGGCCCACTCTTGTCATTGTGTAGCTCATTTCCCATTCAATAAGCCCCTACTATGCTCCTTATCGAAAGAATTGCAGTCGTTCTCAGACGCAGGGGGTGTCAGGGGGCGCGTTTCGGCGCAGTACAAAAAATCTTCTGACTTTAATGAAGCGGGCAAGCGACAGCAATCGGTGAAAATTAAGCTGACAAAATTCCCGCCCTTCTTCCTGTAGCGAAAATGACTAGAGTAGAAATAAGAGATGAATAGAATGTAGAATGTAATCTAGAATACATAGTCAGTTCCCCTAACTGACTATAAACTCTTCTAGAGCTTTGCCTGATCAAATAAGTAGTAATTTACTGAAGTACCGCAATGATTCCCAAACTTAATTTAGTACTGAACTTCAATTCTCAGCTCTTACTGTTAGAGCTATCATGTTCTTCAATGATTCGACTCGAGTAAAATCAATGTTAAGAATCTTCTCGAACTTTGAACGATGGATGAGCGAAGGCAAGGGATCAGTGAACACCAACCGAATAGAAGAGGAAGACGAAGAAGAAAGTGACTACTGATATATGCGAGTAGCTTATTCATAGTGATCCTTTCAAAGCTGTTCAGGATGATAGCAGCGTCTCGGGGATGTTCTCTTTCTGTGGTAGTTTGTTCTCTGTCTGTGGTAGTTTTTGTGTTGCAAGTTTTATATATTTGTGAAATAAATTTATA